>JAHUTJ010050256.1:0-22847 GCA_036250325.1 Characodon lateralis
GTATTCACACTTGCCACTTTTGGTCCGCTTTAAACGGACCAGAGTTCATTTCCCCCCTTGGTCCGGACCTTTTGTGCAGGTGTGAATACACTCAAGCGAACCCTGGTCCGGACCAAACAACCGGACCAAGACCCACTTTTTGAGGTGGTCTCGGTCTGCTTCCAAACGGACTCTGGTGTGGTTCGCTTATGGTCCGAATACAAACCAGCCCCGATCCGAACCAACTACAAAAAGCGTACGTTCCTTTGGACATAAAAAGCCACCATAGCTGGTAGCAAAGGTGTGTGTTGTAAGGTAATCATACCTGATAAACTGTGTGTTGCTTAGGAACGCTACTGGCTTGTTGTGGGACAAGGCATGTAGAGAACGTCGGCGTTCAGCACGCATTCTCCGACGGGGTTCCAAAATTATTAATAGAACGTCTCAAAATCTGTGTTGAATGAGCTGCTCTTCACTCTCACAATAATATTGCAGCTGTAATAACGGCATAAATATGCAGAACAGAGGTGCTGCACACAGCATGTCTACAGATGTTTTCCTCAATTTCCGGGTCTGTGCTCTGTCACTGCCCCCGTCATTTCTGTGCAATGATAACAATGATCATCACCCGCATGGCTTTGTTTACAAGTAATAGTTCACTTCCAAAAAGTACAATGTGAAAACAAACCGCACCAAATGAAAAAAATAAAGTTCGCTTTTGGTCCGGACCAAACAAGGGGACCAAAGGACTTTCCTGGTGTGAATACACCCTTAGCTTCCCTTTATTGGCTCCCTGTTAAATCCAGAATAGAATTTAAAATTCTCCTCCTCACATATAAAGCCCTTAATGATCTAGCTCCATCATACATCAGAGATCTGATTGGTCCATATATTCCTAACAGAGCACTTCGTTCTCAGTCTGCAGGTTTACTGGTGGTTCCTAGAGTCTCTAGAAGTAGAATGGGAGGCAGATCCTTTAGTTATCAGGCTCCTCTCCTGTGGAACCAGCTCCCAGGTTTAGTCCGTGAGGCAGACACCCTGTCTACTTTTAAGGCTAGGCTTAAAACTTTCCTTTTTGATAAAGCTTATAGTTAGAGTGGCTTAGGTTATCCTGACCGATCTCTGTAATTATGCTGCTATAAGCTTAGGCTGCTGGAAGACATAATGGCCANAGACACCCTGTCTACTTTTAAGGCTAGGCTTAAAACTTTCCTTTTTGATAAAGCTTATAGTTAGAGTGGCTTAGGTTATCCTGAGCTATCTCTGTAGTTATGCCGCTATAGGCTTAGGCTGCTGGAGGACATAATATGCACTTTTCCTTACTCTGTTACATTCTTCTACTACTCTCCATTTTTGCATTATTTGCCATTGTTTCAACTTATAACTTTATGTTCTCTATCAGTTTTTTCTCTTCCTAGAAGCTACATCTAGCCTGGCTCTGTGTTTAGCTGTGACACCTTTCTGGAGGGGAGCATCAGCTGAGCTGCTGCTGCCAACAACTTAATAATCTCCTTCTACCGATGATACACTTGGCCCTGTCTGTCAGTATTTAACCGTCTCTCTCCTAGATATAGGTACTGGCTAAGCTTTTACTGTGACTAACTGTATGTGCTCTATTTCTTACTCTAGACTTGAAAACTGGCTCAGAGCTTATCTGTTTAGCTGTGTTTCTCTCCTAGATGAAGCCACTAAGGGAGTTTCTACTGCCTTTAATGTTTTTCTTTAATTTCACAAAGAAAATACTCCTAGATCAATGTCTTCCTTTGTGTCTCTAATCTCTTCTCTCAAACCCCTAGTTGGTCATGGCAGATGGGCGCTCACACAGAACCGGGTTATGCTGGAGGTTTTGTCCTTTTAAAGGGGAGTTTTCTTTTCCACTATCGCTACATACATGCTCTCAGTATGAGAGATTGCTGCAAAGTCAATGACACAATGCCAGCGATTGTCCACTGTCGCTACATGCTCATCCAGGAGTAAGTAAATGCTTTTAGTCATTCACTCGATGTAATCCACTAAGTTTTTTGTTTTTTATAACTAATTTAAATACTAAACTGAATTTGACAGAATAGTTTGATAGCTCGGATCAAATGGAATGCATGTACTTGACTTGGAATCTGTATGATTCAATTGAATTGACTTTGTAAAGTGCCTTGAGCTGACATGTGTTGTAAATTGGGGCTATTTAAATAAACTGAATTGAAATTTATATTTAACCCCATGACTGAGCATTTGAAGCACAAGGGAACCTCACACAGCTCCAGAGACTTGTTCAAGATCTGATTGAACATGGAGGCCAGTCAGTCAGTGCAGGTTCTCAGACATGAGGGGGAGACACTGTCAGGTCCTGGAGGTTTCTTCGTCTGCTGACACTGAATGAGCCTTTTTTTCATCTTCAGTGATCTTAAATCTAGGTAGCAGGTGTCAGGAGATGATGGTGATTGGTGCATGGAGAGCTTTTGTGAGTGAGATGTGGATGAGGTGGTGAGAGGTGTGAACGGCTGCTTTTTAAACCTGCAGTACAAGCTGTTAAAGTCGTCTGCCAGATGAGGATTCTGCTCAGGATGGGGGATGGGCCCCTGTAGTTAGTGATGTTTTTTCAGACCATTCCATTTGCTGCTGGGTCGTTTGCAGAGAAGCTGTTTTTAGCTGCTTGCTGAAGCTTCTCTTAGCTGCCTTGATCTCCTTGGTCAGTTTGCTTGTGACCTGCTCATATGGCCCAGTCCCCACTGCTGTGACCCTCTTTATTGTTACTTTGCAGCTTCCTCATTTGAGGTGAATCATGGTTTATTGTTGTTGTATGTGTGAAAAGCCTTGGTCTGCACACACGTCCTCACAAAAACTGACGTATGATGTCGCAGCGTCAGTAAAAAACATTTAAGTCTGATGATATGCATCTTTCAAAGCTGTGTAGCAATTGTCCAGTGTGTTTGTATTTCTACTGGGACACTTCATTTGCTGTCTGTCTTTTGGAAGTTCATTGGAGAAGTTTGCACTGTTAAACTCCCCGAGAACAATGAGAGAGTTTGGGTGGCTTGTGGCTTGCAGGCTTGTGATGCGTTGTTTACACCAATGCAGACAAATGAAGAGATATAAAAATAAATCCAGGTAAGGACTCCATGTCTCCTCTAACACTGTGACACCATTACACCGTTTATGTAAAAGCAGATTTCACCTCATCAGTTTTCCTCAGACAGCTCTGTGCTGCAATCTGCTCGAAATATCTGTAGTGTTAGGAATAACCTTTATTAATATGCTCATAGCTGTTTTTCCCATTTATACTATAGTGAAATAAAATATAAGTTCTAATGTTTCCCTTTTGTTACAATAGGATAAGAATGCTCATAGACATACAGNATAACCTTTATTAATATGACTCATAGCTGTTTTTCCCATTTATACTATAGTGAAATAAAATATAAGTTCTAATGTTTCCCTTTTGTTACAATAGGATAAGAATGCTCATAGACATACAGTACAAGGATAAATGGCCCAAGGGTTGTCATAAATGACCTGAGGCTGGGGCACTGGGTTTGATAGTGGAGCAACCGGTATAACTGGTTTGATTAGAAAGCCACAGCACACTTAGATTAAGTTGGACACCTGCCACTACACAATCTAACAGATAGACACCACAATGGTGACATATAGTCTACTGACAATCACTGAGGGAGTGCACATCCATTGCATTGGAGTGCCAGATATAAAAACTATATGTGACCTTCTATCGAGGCTCTTTGTCATCCTTACACAGACTACAACGGTCCGAGACGGGAGCCTCAGCGCTGATCTCTGTAATCATTCCTCTGCCTTAATTTAGATTAAAAGAGCTAAAAGTTAGAAACTGGTTGAGAGTTGTTCCTTTAAGAGTCTTTAGATAGAGTGTGTGATCGCTTCATGGGGACCAAGTACCGGTGGGGATCCAAGGCATCTGACCGCCATCAGGGTGCGGTAGCTCGGACAGAACTTATGCTTTAAAGCACTATGGTATAAATGGAAAAAACAGCTAAGAGTGATATTAATAAAGGTTATTCCTAACACAAACAAAGTCATATGATGTTCACAGATATTACCCATTGAACCCACAACTTACAATTTGACACACAAGAACACGTGTTTAGTGTCTCCATGGTGATGTTTTTTAGTTTGATTTAAATATAAAACGTTGGTAAATTTGAAACCACAAGGAGGTGATGAGTGGCTGAGATCTCGCGAGAGTTATGGGTAAGTAGTATGGCGTAATACGGGTAACAAACACATAGGTAAAACAAGCCAATAAATTCAAGCCGAACACATGAACATGTAAAATACTAATCACTGTTTCATATTTTCCCAATAAAACAAACTGGACGAGGAAACCTTGGACAGCCTGGAGAGCTACGTGGACGAATGTTTTGATAACATTATAATGGGCAAGCCACAAAAATCTCCACTCATGGCCACACCAACATCAAAACGCACCTGTTCAGAGTGCTCGGCCAACACCTCCACTATCTCCAGAGAAAAGCTATGCTGATGTCCTGGACTCTATCGACAAGAAGCTAACCAGCTTGGATGCTCGTCTCACCCCGGTGGAAGTTCTCCACAGGGAACATCAAGTTCTGAGGAAGTCTCTGAAGTTTAGCCAGGAACAACTTCCCTCGCTCACACCTAAGAACCAAGTGCTGAGGGGTGGTGTGAAAACACTTACTGATGGAATGACGCAGCTGTCTGGAGAAAATAAAAAAAATTAAGGAGACCATCCTGGATATACAGGCATGGGGCATGCGGGACAACTTTGTTCTTCTCCAGCATCCAAGAACGGGCAGAGGAGGACGCCGAATACACGATCCGTGGATTTCTCTACTGTTAGTTGAAACTCCCAAGTGACGAGGTAAAAAACATCACTTTTCACTGTGTTCACCGGATCAGAGGTAAGAAGCTTGATCACAACCGACCTCGGTCAATTGTAGCAAAATTTGAGCACTATAAGCAAAAAGAGCAGGTCAGAAATCGGGCAGAGAGCTGCTGGCAAAGAACCTCAGTGTTAATGACCAGTTCCCAAAGGAGATCCTTGACCGGAGGCGAGTGTTATTCCCAATCAGGAAGAAATATATCACCGAAGGCATCAGAGCTACAGTGGCTGTAAATAAACTTTATGTCAATGGTCAGTTGTTCAGGGAACGGGAGATCACTCCGTAGCTTTATAAGGAGCAACAGCAGGTTAGTCTAAACCTGTTACTCTGGTTAGATAAGAGGTTAGATAACTGGCAAATGTCATCTAATGTAAAGCACAGCTCAGTATGATGTTTACATTGTTTGATGTGGGTGGGGCCAATGCTGCTCCTTTTTGTCTCCTCTCACCTACCTCTCATTTTACTCTCCTTACAGCACCTCTCTCACTCTTTTTTCTTTCTGTCACACACAAACATTTCTTAACATAACTTTATATCTCTCACCCCCTTTTGCCCCCAGCACCTTCTTAATTTTCTGTCTTTTTCTGCTATATCTCTGCTTCTGGACTTCATATCAGGCAACCGCAAGCACTAACTATGATTTCACTGGGGTCTATCTGTTTCTGTGGTGACATGTGCTGTCCAACTTTAGCTACACACGCACAACTATGGGTACACTAAGGTTTGTCACATGGAATCTGCATGGAGCCGGCACTAGAGAGAAAAAGTAAAAAAAAAATTTTAATCAGCTTAAATGAGCAGACGTTTTATTACAAGAGATTCATAAATCTGGCACAGCTGCAAATAATCTTAAATCACCTGAGTTTCCTAATCTGTTTTCTGCCTGCTATAACTCTAAGCATGGGGAGTAGCAATCTTAATTCACATAATTGTTAACTTTACAGTAGTAGATACAGTTACAGATCCAGAGGGTAGATTTATAATAATAAAAATATCTATACATAAGTAAAAGAAATGTATTGTCAGTATATATGCCCGCCCATACTTCCATTCTTTTTCTACAATGTCTAAACACTTGGAATGCTCACTTCTTCTTCAGGGTGATCTCAACTTTGGCCTAAATGAAGAATTAGACTGAGCACAACAGTGACTCAGCACAGTTGGCAATCAATAAATATAGTTAAACAGTACATGAGTGATTACGGACTTTGCGATGCATGGCGATCTCTTCACCCTAATCACAGAGAATATACTTTCTTCTCACATGTCCATCACTCTTACTCTCATCTGGATTATTTTTTAGTCAGCAGCTCGTTGTTGACTGACATTTCAGACACTGAGATACACCCTATAGCTGTCAGCGATCATGCTCCCATCTCCTTAACTCTGGTAGATAAGAAAGAAAACCCACAAAGCAAAAACTGGAGGTTTAATACACCATTGCTAAAGGATGAAGAATTTATAAAATATTTTAAATTAGAGTGGACCTTGTATTTGGAGTTTAATGACCTTCCGGGGACATTAACATCTGTTCTCTGGATGGCAGGGAAAGCAGTGATGAGGGGTCAAATAATCTCATTCTCATCACAAAAGAAGAAAAAGAAAATGTATTCAGGAATTAGAAAAACCATTAAACTATTAGAAGCTTCCCAGGAAGAGGAAATGCTGAGCAAACTACGTAAAGCAAAACAAGAAATAAATGAAATTATTGCCAAACCCCCCCCCCCACAATTCTTAGAGCAAAGACTTCAAATAGAAAACTTTGAACATGGCAATAAATCAAGTAGGTTTTTAACTAACCAGCTAAAAATAAATAAAGAAAACACAACTATATTTGCTGTTAAAGACTTGACAGGGAATACAGTTTATGATCCCGAAAGAATAAACAGCACTTTCACAGATTTCTACCAAGTTTCATACTCACCACAGATAGACCCGTCAGATAACGACATTGATCAATTTCTGGATAAAGTAACACTTCCTAATGTCAGAGTCTGAGTCTGCGTGTCTTAGTGTGTGTGCTGGTGTGTGTGTGTGTGTGTGTTTGGTGTACTTGTCTTCATAACCATTCAGTGTTTCACAGTTGGTGCTGGAGTTCTCAGGTGCGTTGGATGACAGGTGTCTCCTATCTGCTGATTGCATGGAGGAGTACTTAAGCGGGAGGCTGCCAGCACTTTGACGCCAGAGTGTTTGCCTTAGTGGTAACAAGCTCAGCCTCTGCTGATCTTTTCGCTTGGTTCATGTGCTTCTAGTAACTTTGTATTTTGCTCCCTCGCAGGTTTTTACCTGAGGCTTTATTTACCTTGCTGAGTTCCGACTTCGTTCCAGTTTCTCTGAGTATCTGGTTTATCAACTACTGAGTTTCGGATCTATCTTCTTGTGGATTTCTCTCACTACCGTCTGTACCTTTTTGGACACGGACCAAGCTGGCGGCTTCCTGTTTCCTTCAACTCCAGGACTAAGGCATAAGCATACCCTATTCCATCCTCCATCACAAGCATCGGCACCTGAGCTCCATTTGGTTGGCACCAAGATCACAACTGAAAGGACAACTGAACGATCTCTCTTCGCAAGTTAAGACTCTGAATCTCTCTATCCCTGGCGGTTCAAGCTACAACAATTTAGTAAGCCATTTCTCAGATCTAAGTAATCAGTTGCTTCATATTATTTGTTTGTTCACCAGTCCATTCTTCTTCCTTCCCGTACAGTTGGTGTTTCCAGTCCTCGTCCCTGATTGCTTTGCTGACAATAAAACCCGTAAAACTTTTACTTCTGAGTGGTCTCTGTCTGTATGTGGGTCAAAACTGTACTGAAAATAACACCTAAATTATCAGATAATCAAGCGATGGCACTGGATGTACCACTGACTTCAGCCAAAATCCAAGAAGCTCTCACAAGCATGCCCAATAAAAAGGCTCCAGGCCCAGATGGATTCCCAACAGTGTTCTACAAAGAATTCTGGAATACTTTGGCTCCAATATTCCAAAGAATGTTGCAGGAAATTGAAGAAAATGGCATATTTCTGCCAAATATAAAATCTGCCAACATCACTCTCCTGTTAAAACCAGGAAAAGACCCAGTACTCACTACCAGCTACCATCCCATATCCCTTATTAATGTTGATCTCAAAGTAATCTGTAAAGCCCTTGCAAAAAGACTAGAAAAGGTAACTCCTCTCATAATACATCCAAACCAAACTGGTTTTATAAAAGGGAGGCATTCATCTACGAATTCATGCAGATTACTTAATTTAATAGACTATTCCTACAGTAAAAATATTGAGACCAATATATTATCTCTAGATGCAGAAAAAGCATTTGATAGAGTTAACTGGAAATTCTGTTTGCAACCTTGACTAAATTTGGTTTTGGAAACTCTTTCTGATTCTGATTCTTTCATAAACTGGTTAAAAATATTACACAGTTCCCCACTGGCATGTATCAGGACAAATAACCAAACATCTTCTAGCTTCTATCTTCAGAGGGGCACCAGGCAGGGATGCCCACTTTCCCCTCATTATTTGCTATTTTCATTGAACCACTAGCGGCAGCAATCAGGCAAACTAAAGGTATTAAAGGCATAAAATGCATGAATATTGAACATAAAATCAGTCTTTATGCAGAAGATGTATTATTCTTTCTCCAGTATTAGCAAACCTCTCTCTCAGGTAAGTTTGATTGATAAATTCTTTCTCAAGAATTTCGGATTATTCTATAAATTGGTTGAAATCAACGGTTCTTCCAATTAACTGTTCTTTCCACAATTCCCTTAATACACAACTGCAGTCAGGGCATATTACATATTTGGGTATTTGGGCAGACTTAACAAAACTAAGCCACATCCCGCTTTTAATAAAATTGGAAGATGATCTCGCTAGATGGAAATCTCTACCCATATCACTCTTGGGCAAGGTTGCTTCAATAAAAATTATGCTCTTGCTAAAAATCAATTACTTATTCTCAATGATCCCAAATAAACCATCATCCGAATGGTTTAGAACTCTGGACTCCCCCATCACTAAATTTCTTTGAAAAGATAAACCCCTGCTTATTAGCTTAAAAATGCTACAAAAAACCAAAGATAAAGGAGGACTACAGTATATCTGCCTAACTTTTATCATTACTTCTTAGCCAACAGGCTTCAATACATCTCAAAGTGGTTTAAACACAGTCTTCTAGATTGACCCTGGCTAGACATAGAACAGACATTATGCGATAATATTAAGATTTTAGATCTACCATTTATTAGCTCAAATATGAAACGACATGTATGCTTTAAAAGCTTCAATATCAGCACCTCTACGACAGCATGGTGAGAATATCTAAAAATGACAGGGTCTTCACTAATTCCATGAAGACGTACACCCATCTGGAACAACTTTGACATCCTACAAAAAATAACATGATAAACTTTCCAGATTGGAGGAGTAAAGGAATTGAATACCTGGAACATATATTTGAAGGAATTTAGTTCATCCCATTTAACAGATTAATTATACGATATGGGATGGACAAGAATACAATCAACAAATCTATAATAAAAAAAATTATTTAGGCTTAAAAATGTTACAAATGCCATTAAGTGTACTAGAGTTCCTAACACTCAACCCCCCCAAATTAATGTCTAAAATATACAGGACACCATCTAATATAGATGAATCAATTTCCCTTCCTATTATGAAATGAGAGGTGGACTTATCAGTTAACATTGACCAAACATTCTGGTCTCAGATATGTTCCAGAACTTTTAAAATGGCTAGTAACACCAGTTTACAATTAATACAATATAAAATACTTCATAGAGTATACTATACAGGTCAACGGATGTTCAGGTTTAATACTTGCTTAATCTGCACAGGCAATATACCCGACAATTACATCCACGCAGTATGGTTATGTATACCTGTTCAGAGGTTCTGGTGCCTGATATGTGAAGACTTATCAAAGTGTCTGAGATGTAATATTTCACCTTCCCCCTCAGTTTGCTTCAGTTCACATGCCTTTCACTGCCTTATGTATCGCTAAGAAAACTATCCTCATGAATTGGAAAAATAAAAACCTTCTTGATATTAACCAGTATAGAAACCTTCTGTTGGATTATACTTGTCTTGAGACAGCCTCTGCCTCCACATTCAATTCAATTCAATTCAGTTTTATTTATATAGTGCCAATTCACAACACGTCATCTAAAGGCACTTCATCAAGGGGTTTGGAATGTTATAGTGTTGTTGGGAGGTTAGATTAAACTACTGAGTGTTAGAGTTTGGCCATTTTAGAATGGGCTATGTGTAGGGATACTAAGTAAAATAATACACTGATAAAGTGTGTCCATGTAGAGCCCACTGGTGGCCATTGTTATACTAAAAACTACAATGATTGGGGGTACCTCTGTCTGTCAGACTAATTATAACCATTGGAAAAGAGAAGGGTTCATACAGGTAGCAGAAATGGAGCGTGTGTTTGCACCTCAACCATAACTGAGCCGGTTTAGACATCAGATCAATCTCTCTGGGTTCCTTTAATCCATCACCTAGTGGGGGTGTGGAACCTTTGGCTTCATCCTATAGGGCGTAGTGGGGGACGTCTCGGTTTGGGGCATTTGGGGTGTCCCTGGGCTGGGGTCGCTGGGGGGTCTCTCACAGAGGCTGTGGCTCCGACCAGGGTGGGGCTTTGGTGGCTCTCGGGGACGGCATCTGGTGGCTGCATGTGATGCTTTTGGGGAGCCTGTGCCGGTGGACATAGGTTACTGGCCTGGTAGCCTTGCTGTTCCTGGGCAGGCCTGGGGTGGGCTTGGGGGCTCTGGGTTCCTGGGGCGTGTCGCCCGCGGGCTGGGGTCCTGGCTGCGCCAGGGGGGCTTGGGTCCAGGCGGGTATGTCGCTGGGGTTTTGGACTGGCGCATGCTCTGGCACCTGGCACCGGCATGGGGGCCTTCGGTGCATCGGTGGGCGTAGGGGCATCCTAAACTGGCAGGTAGATATCATCTCATTGCCGGGGCTCTCTCCTTCAAGGAGTCTATTCTGCTGGCGGGGCGGAGGCTCTGTGGGAGGGCATGGGATGGTGGGAGCGCATTTGCACATTGTGGGCTTTGTGCACGGCTTTTGCTTCGGGTGCTCTTTGCTGCGTTCTGTCCTACGCTGTAAGGAGTCCTGTGGTGTTGGGGCAGTGGTTCTGTGTGCGGCAGCTCTGGCCTCCGAGTGTTGGTGCTGCAGGGTGGATGTTGCAGGGTTTGGCGGTTGCAGCGGGCTTCTCAGCCTTATGCTGAGGTGGGGATTGTTTGTCTGCTGGGTGGTTCCTGGTGGGCAGTGTGTGCTTGGGGTTGGTGGTCTTCACCGATGTATGGAAGGGTGTATAGTGTTGCTGTGGCTTTGGCTCAGGGGGAACCGTGGCTTGGCTTGGTTCCGTTGTTTTTGCTTGGCTGGCATGGATGTTGGTGGTTCTGCATCTTGGGGGGGAGTGCAGCCTCTTTGTTTGCGTGCTGTGACCTTTCTCTGGGGGGGTGCATCGCGGGGACTGCTTGACTACCTGGCTGGCCCTAGGGGTTTCGGTTTGTTTGTCTATGGGGTGGTGCATGTGCCTATGGTGGCCCAGAGCATGCATTTGGGTGGGCCTGTCATTTTGGGTCGGCTGTTTCTTATTGGTGGCCTCGGTGTTGGTGTTGGATGTGTTTTGTTGCCTCGCTTGCCTGGATGTGGCTTTGGTCCGGTGCCGGGCATCAGGGACTGGACGCTCTGTTAGCTCTTCCCCGTGGGTTCGGGGACGGTTGGGCATTTTGGTCATGTGCCCTCCCTTGTGTGGCATATTCTGGTTGTGCTGGGCCGGCTGGTCTGCTCTTTTTTCTGTAGTGGGGCCGCATTCTTGGCTGTTGCTGCACATGCTTCCGGCTGGCTCCTTTTTGTTGGGGGTTGGTGGCTTCTTTGGGCGGGGGACTCGGTGTTGGGGCTGGGGATTGGGGTTTGAGGGTTGCAAAGATAGCCCTCCTTGGGCAACCTGTTGTAGTGGCAATGATGTGGTGTGTCTGTGTGGTTGTGGGGTCATGGTGGGGGAAGCCAGCCCCGAGTACTTGCCGCTGGCCAGGGACATCTTGCCAGGTGAGTTTGTCCAATCTTGGTGTGGGGTGAGGGGTTCTGTTGTGGGGGTGGTGCTCGATGGCGTCTGTCCTGTTGCGCCTGTGGGCAGGGGTTGGGGTAGCATTCGGCGAGGCCCTTGCCTTGCTGTCGCAGCGCCCTTTGTAGTGGGGGCAGGATGTGGCGCGATCTGTGTGTGGAGCTTGCACTGTGTGGGTGTCGCTTCATCGGCTTTTCGGGGATGAAGCTCACCTGTGGGAGTGTGATTCAGGTGTTAACAGCTACACAAAACGTCTATATTTAGCTGCATTTACCACTAAATACATCTTGCATTCATAATACCGTGCACTTTTTGGTAAAAAAGCTGTTAATATGAACGTTTCGGCAGGTGTAGGAGCAAGCATGGTGTTATCTTGTATTCTTTTTATCCTTCTTTCTTTCCTCCATTCTTTTCTCCTTCTCTCCTTTTTCCTTTTTGCACCACCTCTCTCATTTGTGCTTCTTATTTTTTTCCTTTTAATTTCTGTCTCCGTGTCCAGAACAATCAAAATAATCTGAAAGCAGTTTCTAATCAATGTTTTTTTTAAAATAAATATCAAGCAGAGCATTAATGCATTAACCGTAATGCTCCCCTTGTGAAAGTAAATCTGTTGGGCTTCATCTTGGCACTCAGACAACAATTCTTAGCGCTACTCTCCCGGACAGGACACGGTTAAAAAAAAACCTGAAACCACAATCAAAACATAGCAACAAAGTAAAACTGTACAGAGGATTAACATTTTGCTTTCACTGTCCATTTAATTTCTTGTGTGTTTAAGGTTTTTGTAAAATCCTAAAGTGCAAATTGTGGATCATAATTTGCCTGCAAGTTGAAATGTGGATCCAGGGGAAATTTGATAAGACACAAAGCTTTACTGTATTATTTTTTTTTAATCCTCAAAGAGTTTAATCTACTTTCTTCGGTATGAAAATTATGTTTCTATTGCGGAAAAAAAATCCAGAATGAATTGTTTGTCCTTTCTTTTTATTTTCCTTTTACAGTCATATCTTGTAGGTGGCAGTAAGGGGCATTATAGCTTAAGGCGCGAGAAACTCTCCAAACTTGAGAACAGTATCGAGCAGATCGATAGTTTGATAGTTTGTTTTTGGAAGTGGCAATAAGAGGCATACACTGGTATGTGAATGGTTCAGAATAGACACACAGGAGGACAATATTGTCTTGAATGACTTGAATGAAAGGATGCCAGTAAGTAGTGGAAGAGGAAGAGGAGGGGAAAAGGTAAAGCAGAAGAAAGAAAGATATCAGACAGCCAAAGGAGTAAAGAGAGCTGAAAAAAAAAAACAGTTCTGAAGAAGAGAGAGTAGTTAGAAGGAAAATTGGAATGAAAGAATGTAAAATAATATTAAAACTAAGAAATGACGAATAAAAGTAGAACCTGAGCCCCATCAAATTATCTAGGGAAATAAAAAAAAAGATAGGAGATGTTGAAATGGGGAAGGTACTGAGAGACAGAAATTTACTGGTGATGTGTAAAACTGAAGAACAAAAAAGAAAGGCTTTACAAGTTGAAAACATTTGCAAGAAAACGGTGACAGAGAGTAAGATTATAGTAGAAGATAAAATCATTCAGGCGTGATTTATGGCATTCCTTTGGAGGAACATATAGACAAACTAAACAAAAGCATTGTTGGTGCATAGGTAGAAAATCTCAAAAGATTGACAAAAAATATAAACGGAGGAAGAGTAGGAAGCCAGTCAATTTTAATTGACTTTGAAGAAACAGTGTTGCCACAAAACATCAAAACAGGATATCTGAGTTTTCCTGTGAGGCCTTTCATCCCTCCACTGAGATGTTATAAATGTCAGAGATGAGGCCACATATCAGCTGTATGCAAAGGTAAACAAAGATGTACAAAGTGCGGACAAGACCACAAAATTGACGACTGTTGGGAAGAAGTACAAGAAAAATGTTCCAATTGTGGAGGGCGTCAGAGTTAAATTCAGGGAATGTGAGGTATGGAAGAAGGCAAAAGAAATCCAACAAATTAAAATGACTAAAAACATAAGCTAAGAGGAAAATGTCACAATATCTGTGGAAATAATGATATTTGGAGCTTATGTCGTTAACTGCACTGAACAGTCCAAAAACACAAAACAGAAAAGATAAAAATAAAAGAGGAGCAGAAAAGCTCTTAGGGTTTAAAGAAGGATCTTGGGAAAACATCGATCAAAAGTTGGAAACAGATGGGAGGACAGGAGGAACCACAGCTGACAAAAACACATGATGATTTTACAGTTGAATGCAAGAAGCTTAATCGCTAATGGACAGGAATTTAAAAGGTATATAGATGGACTTGATGAAAAAACTGAAATTATATGTATACAGAAGACATGGTTAGAGCCAAACCTAGATGTTCTGTTTAAATGGTTCAATAGTATCAGAAGGGATAGACAAGAGGGAAGTGGAGGAGGATGTAGAATATTTATAAAAGAAGGAATACAATATCAGATATTAGGAAAAAGTAAAGAATTAGAATAAAAAGTAGTTGGAAGTTTTGGAAAAAAACAAAAATGTAATATAATAAAATTTTATAATATGTGTAAAACATTATCACTCGAGTTGATGGATGAGTTAGAGGTATATTAGGAAGGAAAAGTTATCTGGTGTGGAGATTTTAATGCTAACAGCACATTATGGGGACAGTGCAATGATAAAAATGGACAAGTTATTGAAGAAATAATTTTGTTTCCCCAATTGGTCCACATGTTTTTTGTGGACCTGGAGAAAGCATTTGACTGTGTCCCTCGTGATGCCCTGTGGGGGTTGCTCCAGGAGTATGGAATTGGTGGTCCTTTACTAGGGGCCATCCGGTCTCTGTACAAGCGGAGCAGGAGTTTGGTTCGCATTGCTGGCACTAAGTCGGACCTGTTCCCGGTGCATATTGGACTCCGGCAGGGCTGCCCTTCGTCACCGGTCCTGTTCATAACTTTTATGGACAGGATTTCTAGACGCAGCCAAGGGCCGGAGGTTTGGTTTGGGGACTAGTGGATTTCGTCTCTTCTTTTTGCGGATTATGTGGTCCTGCTGGCCCCCTCTAGCCAAGATCTACAGCATGCACTGGGGCGGTTCGCAGCCGAGAGTGAAGCGGCCCCCAAGTCCGAGGCCATGGTTCTCGACCGGAAAATGGTGCCTTGTCCTCTTCAGGTTGGAGGGGAGTTCCTGCCTCAAGTGGAGGAGTTCAAGTATCTCAGGGTCTTGTTCACGAGTGAGGGGAGAATGGAGCGGGAGATCGACAGNCTCGACCGGAAAAGGGTGGCTTGTCCTCTTCAGGTTGGAGGGGAGTTCCTGCCTCAAGTGGAGGAGTTCAAGTATCTCAGGGTCTTGTTCACGAGTGAGGGGAGAATGGAGCGGGAGATCGACAGACGGATCGGTGCGGCTGCTGCAGTAATGGGGGCGCTGTGCCGGTCTGTTGTGGTGAAGAGAGAGCTGAGTCAAAAAGCGAAGCTCTCGATTTACTGGTCAGTCTACGTTCCTACCCTCACCTATGGCCATGAACTTTAGGACCAAAAGAACGAGATATCAAATTTATATTTATATCAAATTCTTTAGCGAATAATTGTGAGTGGGACATTGACAAAAGAGACAGCAGTAGGCAATGATCATTATCCCATTAAAATTACAAGAGGAATATGAATAAATAACAGGAATACCGGATTATATGAAAGATGGAACTTTAATAAGGCTGATGGAGAAAAATTTAAATATTTAAGTCAAAAGAAATTGGAAGAAATCGATATGTCAATAGATATAAATAGTTTAAATATAAATATCTGTAAAACAATTTTACAAGTTGCAGAAAAGTCAATAAAGAAAGGAGGAAGATAGGACAATAAAACAATTGAGCAATGGTGGACAACAGAATGTAGTGAAGTAATAAAACTATGAAATAATGGATTTAAATTACTAAAAAGCAACCCAGTTTATCAGAATCTAATTGAGTACAAAAGAAAGCAAGCAAAGGTGAGGAAGATCATTAAGAATGCAAAAAGAGAATATTGGAGAAACGTTGGAAAACAGTTAAAAGAATGAATGGTATTAAAAAAGAATATGGATATCCCATACTAAAAATAGTTAATACAACTATAATAGAAGTTAAAAAAAAGCTGAAATATTAGCTAAAACATTTAGTAAAAGTCATAGTTCAAGTAATATTAGTAATGAGGGAAGGAAGGGTAGGGAAGTCACAAAACTGAAATATAAAGACTTAATGCAAAATAATGTAGATACAAATAATTTAATAAATGAGCCATTTACAAAATGAGAGTTGAACTTTGTAACCAGGAAAATAAAAAAATACATCACCTGGAAAAGATCAAATTTACTCTGCAATGAAAGAACATCTCAATGACAAAGCAAAAGACAAAATATTAGAATTATACAATAAAGTCTGGGAGGAGGGAAATTTGCCACGGAGCTGAAAGGAAGCAATAACCATTCCAACAGCTAAACCAGGAAAAGATAACACAAAACCAGAAAATTATAGACTGATAGCATTAACATCAAATATATGTAAAATAATGGGAAGAATGATTAATAATAGATTAACATATTATTTAAATAATAATGGGTATATCAGAATCAGCTTCATTGCCAAGTTCGACATACAACAAACAAGGAATTTGACTCCGGTACACTTGGTTCTCTGGGTTTCTTTTTTTGTTTTGTTTTATGTGTTATAAGATATATTCTGCATATATCCTTATGTCTTTAAATACATATATACAATATACACATATACAAAGGTGGATTAGATATCAAAATGGTTTTTGAAAAGGGAGAAGCACTAATGACTCGGCATTATGTTTACAACATGAAATAACGAGAGCACAAATAAACAAAGAAAATGTAGTAGCTGTATTTTTTGATATAGAAAACGCTTATGACATAATGTGGGTTGAAAGATTATTAAATAAATTAAGTAAAATGGGTATTACTGGAAAAATGTTTAAATGGATTTAAAAACTTTATCAAATAGAAAAATACAAGTAAGAATTGGTCAAGAAATGTCATGTAAATGTATAGTAGATAATGGTACTCCTCAAGGAAGTATTATAAGTCCATTATCGTTTTCTATAATGATAAATGATGTATTTAAAAATATTGGTAAAGAAGTTGGGTGCTCAATATTTGAAGATCATGGAGCTACATGGAAAAGGGGTTGTAATATCAAAGTTATTGTAAGAAAATAGAAGATGAAATTATTGGAATAGAACAATTGGCATATGAATGGGGATTTAAATTCTCAGTGAACTCTCAACTAAAGTAAAAGTGTTTACACAGAAAAGAAAAAGAGAAAATATAAAACTAAAACTACACATTCAAGTTTTGGAACAAATAAAAAGTATAATGTTTTTAGATATATGGTTTGATAAAAAAATAATATGGAAAGTACATATAAAAGAAGTCATAGATAAATGCAAAACAGTATTAAACCTTATGAGATGTATGGCTGGTATTGACTGGGAAGCAGATCGAATAGCATTAAAAAGGATTTATACAGGATTAATTAGATAAAATATTGATTATGGAAGTTTAATTTATGGATCAGCAGCAAATGCACATCTTGTAAAACTAGATAATATACAACATTAAGCTTTAAAAATTTGTACAGGAGCAATCAGGACCACTCCAATAGCAGCACTTCAGGTAGAGATGGGAAAGATGCCAATAGATCTAAGAAGGAAACAGATAGTAATAAATGACTGGCTGAATATACAAAGCAATAATCCGGATCGTCCCACACGTGATATTTTAAAACCATGCTGGGAAAATGGAAAAAAAAAAAAACTAACTAAACGTTTTGGTTGGATTATCACTAAAATAGCAGAAGAATTTCAAATACATAACATAAGTTCAATATTACCTTTACCAGAAATACTACCATGGCTATTACCAGAAGCAATAGTAGACATAATGGAAAAGAAAAAGGATCCAAAATGTATTCTAGATTCAAGCCTAATACAAGAATGTCTAAACAAGTATTATCAATATGTTCAGATTTACACAGACGCATCAAAAACAGATGAAAAAATAGGAGTAGCTTTTATAATACCAGATTTTAAAATAAAAGTAGGAAAAAGAATTACAAATTGATTATTAGTATATTCAGGAGAAGTATTAGCAATATTGTTAGCAGTGTAGTGGGTGGAGGATATAAAACCATTAAAAACAATAATCTGTTCAGAGTCGAGCTCAGCATTGTTAAGTTTAAAACATGATTATTCAGATTGTAGGCCAGACATTTTGTTGGAAATATTGCATACTTTATTCAGAATACAAAGGATGGAATTAACATTAGTATTTTTTATGGGTACCAGCACATGTAGGAGTTGGAAGTAATGAGATGGCAGACAGGATGGCAAAAAAGGCAACACAGAACCACATTAGCTTTATAATTAATATTAGTAGGTCCGAGGCAAGAAATATCATTAAACAAAAAATAAGAGAGTGGCAAAAAAGGTGGGATGAAGAAAGGAAAGGTAGATGGTTTTATAGAATCAGAAAGGTAGTAGGAGAAGTAAAAACTGGAAGAAGGAGCAGAAAATATGAAAGATAAATTACAATTATAATTAAGATTTGGACATACAGGACTTACATCTACATTGTTCAAGATACAGAAACATAATATGGGAAAATGTGACATGTGGAGAAACAATAGAACGTGTTATATTGAAGTGTCACAAATATGAACAAGAAAGGAAATTTGAGGAGAGAATTTGTAGGTATTAAAGAAAATTTTTATTTAATTTTATTAACATTGCAAAGAAGTTTAGGGAGCAAACATGTACAATTCATAGTTAGTTTTAAGAAAACTAAATTGATAAATAGAATTTGATCATTGTATTTGTAAATAAGTAAATTTTAAATCACGAAGAACAACACTCCACACTAGTTGGTGGCGGTAATGCACACCTCAACGTTACTTGCCAACGCCAGAAGAAGAAGAAGAAGAAGAAGAAGAAAAAGAGCAGCTGTCAGCTGATGGGGAAGTGACAGGCACGACGAGGTAAAGCGGCTGATTTCGTAAATTCTGAACTTTTTCTCCTGGTTCTTTGTTCCCTGGGCTTTTCCAAAAAAAACTATACTATAATCCTTCCTTACTCTTTATTTTCTCTCAGTTTGCCTTATTGTAAAGGCAGAAACAGTTATGAAACTAAAAAGGCAAGTTGGCAGTCGTGTTGTGGTGGTGCTGCGAATTTCGAACAACACCGGTGTTACGGATTAACGTGTTTTCGTGTTAACTGGTCACCAATTTGGCGTCAATGGTTGCTGTTAGCTGGCAGATGTTGCTGAGCTGAAGTACACTGCTAGCTGCCCATGTCGCTGCTGTTCTCTTAAGGTAGACTGGACATATAACTGTAATATTGTGTGTTCAAATGTTTCTTATCGTAGTTAGTCGTGAACAGTGTTGTGCAGGTTACTTTAAAAATAATAATTCGTTGTATTTACTAGTTACTTCTCCCAAAAAGTAACTGAGTTACTCCACTATAAAAGTAACTAGTTGACAGGGAAAGTAATTATTGTGTTACTATTTTAAAGTTTAAATATCTCTACAAATTTAGATTTTTTTAAAGGTTTTACAAGCCAGTTACACAGAAATTTTAATATTTATTTCACACCTCAACAGACCGCAACTGGCAGACATATTGTACTTCAGGTATTTTTTTTTATCATAACAATTTGCAGTTTAACATTATAACCCTTATGTGCGTTTAACTCTATGTACATACTGTGCTGTTGTTCCTAAAAATAAAAGTAAACTATGTAGTGCTTTAACATTCTGTATGGTAAATTAAATATATCAACCTTTCACACAACTGGTAGACATAATGTATTTCAAGTAAAAAAAAAAAAAAGTAAACAGCTTAACAGTGTAATGTACTCTTAGAACAGTACCAGAAACATAATTTACTTGGACAACTCCAACATTTCTCCATTCATGGATGGATTCATTCCTCCACCCAGCCAACCCGGTCATCTGCTGTGACCATCTCACCCCTTGAACCAGTGATTATATCTTAATAGTAGAAGCTTTTCAACCTTCTGCTCAGAGAGCCTGTTCTCCTATGGAGTGAAGACGAGCTTCCCCAGGCTAAACGGTCTCTCCATAGGGTCACTGGATGGAGTGGCTGCATTCAGTGGAAATCCATTAAGCTTGTCGATCCCTTGTGCTCCTAATTTGAAAAAATCAGCAACTTGACTTTCGGCAGTAGCAGAGAGGTGTCATCCTCAAAGGAAAAGAACTCATCCTTTATGGCTAAGTTGTGTGTGCTGGTAGTACCTGTTTGCTGGACTTCATCTCTAGCACATTTCCGGCATCTGCTAACAGACTTGCATTGGTCTTGTCTTTCCTGTCCTGTGTCCGCAGCCAACGTAGTTAAAACCTGGGCCAAGATGGCATTCTTACTTTCCAGGACTTCTGCAAATGTTGTTTTGATAGTCTGCAATGATACATAATGCAAAGGAAATATTATATTCACTATCCACACACTCATGGAAACAGTTGTCAAAAGCTACTGTTTGTGACTTCATTACCATACAGTACTCCCTGAGGAACTGATGCTCCCATTCTGTGATGGCTTTCAAACCAAATTTGGAGGCGATGGTGTTCAGTTCAACTATAGGGATCTCACAGATGCGAGCAAGGGCATCATAAAACAATTTCCATTTTGTACTGCAAGGGACCGGCAGCATCTTTGCGAAGACATCATCAGAAGTTTCTGCAGCCACAGTTGAATGGCTAGCCTTGTTCAATAAGGCAATGCATTAGTTTCTGGTCTTGACTGTATCCACTTGTCAACATCAGTACATAAAACAATGTTGAAAGTGTGTGATGCACATCTCTGATGTGGCAGCAAAGTAATTACAACATTACCATCACCAACACTCTTTTGCAAGACATCATCAATGTTTATAAAAGTCACCTCATCATCCCCAGACTCATCCTCCTCCACAGGCTGTTAGTGTTTGAAGGCCTTGATGAAGTTGGACCCATTATCTGTGACGGTTGATCTTATTTTGTGAGATGTGCCATAGGATGAGTGTATGTTGTCAAGCTCAGTTGCAATAGTATCATGTGTTTGACTATGGGGTGCAATTTGTAAAGTTACACAGTCAAAATTTGTCAGCAGTATTTTGGGTTATTTAGCCTGTCATAAGAAATAAAGTGGGGGTTCATTTTTCAAAGTCATATTTTCACCATGTCATTAATTGTCATTTATAAATGTCACAGTTCCAAACAAAATAGTTATTTAGCAAGTTAAATATTTTGTTTGTAAACAAAATATTTATTATTTATACTGTGTATGTGCTCTCTTTCATACTCTATACTAAAAAAGTAGCTCAGAATTCATCTGCTTAGCTGCCTTTCTCTCCTAGATAAAGCCACTAAAGGAGCTACCAACATTAACTTTTTACTTTTCCTTCCCATAGAAAGTACTCCTGGATCAGTGCTTCTGTGTTCTTCTCTTTGTGTCTCTGCTCTGTTCTCTCAAACCCCCAGTCGGTTGTGGCAAATGGCCGCTCACACTGAGCCTGGTTCTGGTTCTGCTGGAGGTTTCTTCCTGTTAAAAGGGAGTTTTCCTCTCCACTGTTGCTAGATGCATGCTCAGTATGAGGGATTGCTGCAAAATTAATCCAAGCAACTGTCCACTGTCTCTACATGCTCATCCAGGAGGAGTGAATGCTGCAAGTCACTGACTGGATGCAATCTGCTGGGTTTCCTTAGATATAAAACCTTTTAACCAATTTAAATAATAAACTGAATTTGACTGAACTGTTTAAGATTAATTGGAATGTATATAATTTATTTGAAATCTGTATGATTTGATTGAATCGACTTTGTAAAGTGCCTTGAGACAACGTGCTTTGAATTGGGGCTTTATAAATAAAATTCAATTGAATTGAGTATTTAACCTAACATTTAGTTTCAAACTAAATATTTAGTTTGCAAACTAAATGTTTTGGTGTTGTCCGAGCTACCGCACCCAGTTGGCGGTCAGACACCTTGGAGCTCCTCCGGTACTTGGTCCCCAGAAGAAATCACGCACTCTATCTAACACTGACTCTTAAAGGAACGACTCTCAACCGGTTTCTAACTTTTAGCTCTTTTCAATCTAAATTAAGGCAGAGGAATGATTACAGAGATCAGCGCTGAGGCTCCCGTCTCGGACCTTTGTGTCTGTTAGAGGATGACAAAGAGCCTCGGTAGAAGGTCACATATAGTTTTATATCTGGCACTCCAATGCAATGGATGTGCACTCCCTCAGTGATTATCAGTAGACTATGTGTCACCACGTGGTGTCTATCTGTTAGATCGTGTAGTAGCTGTTAGATTGTGTAGTAGCGGGTGTCCATACTTAATCTAAGGGTGCTGTGGCTTTCTAATCAACTCAGTTATACCAGCTGCTCCACTATCAAACCCAGTGCTCCAGCTTCAGGTCATTTATGACAAACCTTGGGCCATTTATCCTTGTACTGTATGTCTGTGAGCATTATTATCCTTTGTAACAAAAGGGAAACATTAGAACTTATATTTTATTTCACTATAGTAATAATGGGGAAAACAGTCATATTAATAAAGGTTATTCCTAACAACGTGAGCCAAATATTTTGTTTACAAATCTGAGGTCTGTTGTGACTATAAATCTGAATATATTATTTAATATTAATACCTTTAATAAATTATCAAATAATTTTTCGGCCTGTTAAGGGTTGTCCTGTGAATACTATGGAAGCAAATCGTTACCATATTTCAAATGAAAAAG
This sequence comes from Characodon lateralis, assembly GCA_036250325.1. NCBI lineage: Eukaryota > Metazoa > Chordata > Actinopteri > Cyprinodontiformes > Goodeidae > Characodon > Characodon lateralis. Next base: position 22,763 of record JAHUTJ010050256.1, read on the forward strand.
CATTTTCAGAAATGCTTTTTCATTTTAAGAATGTGGCTGCATTGTTTGACTCATAAATGAAATTAGTAATCAATAATCCTATTTG
>JAHUTJ010050257.1:0-22832 GCA_036250325.1 Characodon lateralis
AGTCATTTGGGACAACATTGGATCATTCAGAGATCCTCACTGAACTTCTGGAGTGAGTTTGCTGCACTGAAAGTAAAGGGGCTGAATAATATTGCACGCCCCACTTTTCAGTTTTTTATTTGTTAAACAAGTTTGACACATCCAATAAATTTCATTCCACTTCACGATTGTGTCCCACTTGTTGTTGATTCTTCACAAAAAAATTTGAATTTTATATCTTTATGTTTGAATCCTGAAATGTGGCAAGAGGTTGAGCAGTTCAAGGGGGCCGAGTAATTTCGCAAGGCACTGTACAAATCTAGACCATAACACAGGTGGTCCTCACTGCCATTACACTGTATTTAATTAGAATAGTGTGTAGTAGTGACACATTATTAGACATACTGTAAAGATGACAACTACAGACTTATAGGTTGGACTGTGTGTTGAAATCTGAACTGATTTATACTATAGATTGTGTTTGTTGAGCACATAAAAAAAAATCATTCAAACACCATAAAACAACAGTGCCTGATATGACAAAAGTGATTTAAATGCAGAAAAAATTCAAAGAACTTCAAACTCTACATCCAGAGCGGGCTCAGCTTTATATTCCACTGCTTTCCACATTATCTCCTCCTGTTCTATTTGCATCATCTGGCAGGTTATCCATGTTATATCTTCATGCCAAGCTTGGCTTTCTGTGGAAGACACATCGCAGTGATTAACTCAACATCAGTTCACAACTGAAATCATTGCAACAACAGGAACTAAAGAAGGCAAGACTTCCTTTCCTGGTTCTTGATGATCATATTTTGTGTGGTTGTGCTTTCCTAGTGATGAAAGTCTAGCCCTGGAAACAAACTAAACAGGTATGCAATGAGGAACGTAGGGGAGAACACGACATTTCACATAATATCATTGTCTTATTAAAATGGCTTGTCATATTGTCAAGTTATTTCAAAAACCAAAAAAAAAAATAATTACCCAACTAAAAAGTACATGATATTTATTTCATTCAAAAACAACAGGATGGAGATAGGTAACAGCTCTTTACTTCCTTGTTCTGGATCACATGTGGCAAAAAAAAAACAATGAGGAGTTATGATGAGTAAACTTGAGAAATGATGAGAAGATTAAACAAAAGGAGATTCTACAGGTTATAACTCCTGTTTCAAAAATTCAATTGTGGAAGATTAGATGTCTAACATGTAAACATCTATGATGAAGATATACAGGTCTTATTACTTAACTGCGTACATATCTTAATTATTTTTAACAAGTTAACTGAAATTTAGAAATTAACCATTGACCTCTATTGTCATGATTGTTAGGTTGTAGTCAGAACAATCATACTAATAAGGCTGTTAAGGTCACTGATCGTCACCTCACCATGCCATGTGAGCTGTTCTAGTCAAATGAGTCCAGGTGTGAATGGCTGTAAAACTGAGCACGGAGACGAGTCACGCTGTCTAAATGTGTTTTCATGAGAGTGTCCCTTGTCCTTGAGATATAAATGACCCGCTGAGACTTGACCCAATAAGCTAGGTCTTTTGTGTTGGGCCGTCCTTTTGTGTAGCTGCTCACAAAAACAAAATGTAATATTTGGTACAGAAACCTTTGTTTGCAGTTCCAGATAGCAGATGTTTTCTGTAGTTCTTGACAAGGTTTGCACACACTGCAGAAGGGATTTTGGACCACTCCTCTATACAGATCTTCTCCAGATCCTTCAGGTTTCGGGGCTGTCGCTGGTCAATAAGGACTTTCAGGTCCCTCCAAAGATTTTCGATTGGGTTCAGTTCTGGAGACTGGCTAGGCCACTCCAGGACCTTGAGATTCTTATGGAGCCACTCCTTAGTTGCCCTGGCTGTGTGCTTCGGGTCGTTGTCATGCTGGAAGACCCAGCTACGACCCATCTTCAACGCCCTTACTGAGGGAAGGAGGTTGTTGGCTAAGATCTCCTGATACATGGCCCCATCCATCCTCCCCTCATTAAGGTGCAGTCGTCCTGTCCCCTTTGCAGAAAAGCATCCCCAAAGAATGATGTTTCCTCCTCCATGCTTCATGGTAGGGATGGTGTTCTTGGGGTTGTACTCATCCTTCTTCTACCTCCAAACACGGCGTGTGGAGTTCAGCCCAAAACACTCTATTTTTGTCTCATCAGACCACATGAACTTCTCCCATTCCTCCTCTGGACCATCCAGATGGTCACTGGCAGACTTCAGACGGGCCTGGACCTTGCGTGTGCTGCAGGATTTTAATCCATGACAGCGTAGTGTGTTACTAATGGTCTGCTTTGAGACTGTGGTCCCAGCTCTCTTCAGGTCATTGACTAGGTCCTGCTGTGTTGTTCTGGACAGATACCTCACCTTCCTCATGATCATTGATGCCCCACGAGGTGAGATCTTCCATGGAGCCCCAGACTGAGGGAGACTGACCGTCATCTTGAACTTCTTCCATTTTCTTATAATTGCACCAACAGTTGTTGCCTTCTCACCAAGCTCGCTTGGCTATTTTCCTGTAGCCCATCCCAGCCTCCCAGCCAGGAGAGGTTGGAGTTTGTTTGACTGAGTGTGTGGACAGGTGTCTTTTATACAGATAACGAGTTCAAACAGGTGTGATTAATACAGGTAATGAGTGGAGAACAGGAGGGCTTCTTAAAGAAGCTGATGTTTATTGCTAAGATCATTAGAAGGCAATTGTGATTAAAACCCTGTGTCCTGTTCCTGCATATGTCTGTGATCAGGAGACACTACCGGGAGCCAGAGTTAGTGGAGGTTTGTCCAACCTGTCCTTCTCCTTCAGAGGTATGGAGGTCATCAGAGAAGCTATGCATGGAGCATTTCTCTATCATGCTATCAAGGTAACTATGGGTGCGGCCTTCCATCCACACACCCAGACACAGCTGCCTTTTTATCTTCTTAAATCACGCCATTTCCTGTGGACTCCAAAGTAGAGGCATAAAGGGTTGTTATGGTCAGAACATCTTGTTGGCAGCTGCAGCTCAGGAAAAACACTAGTCCTCCTTGGATCAAGAGGCTCCGCTTCTAACTCAACATTGATCTGGAAATGTGTTTATGTTGGAGTTTATGCAAGTTACAACAAACAGCTTCATACAATGCCCTACAAAAATATTCACTGATCATGAAAAACTGTGATGTTTTTTATTGGGATTTTATTTGATAGACCAACAGTTGCACAGAAGGGTACAGATCATACATGATTTTACCACTGAAGATGTAAAAAGAACATGTGTGATCAGTTCTCCTGGTTCAGTACAATCTAAAACCACCTGTTGTTGCAGGTACACCTACAGGTTCTCTGGGGTATGTCTCTACCACCCCATCACAGCAGGAAAGTGAACTTCTGCCCATTGTTCTTTGGAAAATAATTAAAGCTTACACTGGTTGGATGGAGAGCCTATTTTAACATCAGCCTTCAAGTCTTGCCACTTGATCTACATATGGACTTTGACTGGGCCATTCTTACATATACTTTGTCGAACTTTTTAGGTTGAGTTTCCCTTTTAGAGAGAAACAATTTCCCAGCCACTCCTACCTCAATGAAGTGAGGAAAATTTGATCAAATTTAATTCTAATTAAATCAAAACCATATAGGAGACCTAACTTCACAAGGTGGTCTCTCATATCAGAGCCCATTAAATTAGATTGAAGTAGGTATTGTAATGAGATAAAATCCACAGGGATGAATACTTGCAGTGAGTAGAAGTTACATCTGATTTAAAGGGGTTCTGTTCTCTGGGAGTCTCTTCAGCTCCTTTTGTTCTGTCTCCTCACTCTTCTCTCCATTCTGCTTCAGGTGTTTTATGTGAATCTCTAATAAGATTCAAATGAATTATTCACAGTTTGATAGAACATCTCACTTTGACGCTAACATGGATCTGATTCCCTGTGTGCCGTCCCAGGATGGGATGGATATGGGGATTGTGAATGCTGGAAACCTTCCTGTTTATGATGACATTGATAAGAAGCTGCTGTTACTGTGTGAGAACCTCATCTGGAACAGAGATGTGGATGCTACAGATAAACTGCTGGCCTATGCACAGGTAAATAAAAACCTCCTGGAGATCAGACCTCTGGGCTGTGGTTGCTTTGGTTGGATTAACAGAGTCTGACTTCTTAACAGAATAAAGGGAAAGGAGGGAAAAAGGTGATTCAGACAGATGAATGGAGAACAGCATCGGTAGAAGGAAGGTTGGAATATGCCCTTATCAAGGTAAAAACCTTTCACCCCACGTGTTGTTCAGCTTTTAAACAAACCAGTCTCTCTGACTGTTAGTGTTTATTTGGTTATGGGTAAAGATAATTTCTCTGTCACATATGAGCTCTATAAACCCCAGACTCTCATGTTTCTCCATTCTTGGTGGTTTTGTTCAGCATAACTTTAAATTTGATTGCCCTTTTCCATAAAGCTAGTCTTCATACAGCTGAGCCATGAGTGGTAATGGCTTCCAATGAGATTTGCATTGGAAGCCATTACCAATGAATTATTCGTCATTCTGAATAATTCATACCTCAGCACATTACAGTATGTTACAAAGAAGTAAAACTGATCTATATTCAGCCTTAAGTGATTAGTTTTCCTAGTTTGAACTTTGCTATTGTTCTGTGTTCCGGTCAGGGAATAGACAAACATGTGGTGGAGGATGTTGAGGAGTGCCGGGGTCATGTAGATCGCTACAAGCGACCTCTTCACATCATTGAGGGTCCCCTGATGAATGGCATGAAGGTGGTGGGGGATTTGTTCGGAGCCGGGAAGATGTTTCTGCCACAGGTGCCCCCGTTATTCACTCTTATTCACTGTTATTCATTGTTTGTTATATGGTGATTTATGTTTGGTTTTAAAAACTAAATCTCACTGGTCACTTTATTAAGTACACATGTTCAGTTGTTTCAGTTGTTAACACCGATGGTGAATCAGCCAATCACACTAGCTCATAGATGTTAGAGTATGGAGAACCAAAGTCCAGATCACTCGACTGTCATGTGGTCCATGTAGTGTTTCTGGAACTCATTGGTGGTCAGCATCAAATCGTAGAAAAGAAGGGAAATACCTTTAAATTTTTGGTAACTTCTGATTAATAAACTCATCTGTTTCATTAATATTATTTGTCTTATTAACAAGTTGCTGCCATCTTGGCTGATTGTTGCTAGTTTGTAGCAGATGAAGGCACACAATAAATGCAGTCACATTAGTGCTTAATGTCTTTATAAAAACAAATTCTTATATTCACCTTCAGCAGAGAAACACAGAGGTTTATAATCTGAAAGTAACTTTAGTTGCAGGAATCAGAAATACACCAAATGTTGAGTAATGATCTATATTCTAGACTTCATTTTGTTTGTTAGTATATTCATAAATAAAAGTGAATATGTGAGATTATATAAGATTATTTCAGAATAATTAATTATCATGCTTATTTATATAACTTTCCCATTATAAATCGGGCACTGTTTGTACATTATTAGATCGGTCTTTAAACTGTAATTCTCTTAATTCTGGCTCTGAGAAAAAGTTTGGATTCTCTGTTTTTAAAATATGAGAAATGACATAAAAACATATTTAAATATGTTTTTAAGGAGCATATAAATTGTAGATAAATTTGTGATTTTAATGCAGTTTATTGCAAAAAAGGTTAAATAAAAAAATAACTGAACCATTGGAGTTGATGGAGATGATGCCACTCTCTCACAAGAGGCAAACTACCTTTAGTCATCTAGACGTGATGAAGATTTTTGAAGTTCAAAGTGAGCATCAGAATAACGAAGAGAGGGGATTATAGTGGCTTTGAACGTGGCATGGTTGTGGATGGCCTGAGTATTTCAGAAACTGCTAATCTACTTGGGTTTTCACACTCAACCATCTCTCAGGTTTACAAATCATGATACAAATAGGAGAACATGTTCTTGGAGCAGCAGTTATGTGGACAAACATGCTTTGTTGAAAACATAGGGGAGAACATCATCTCTGTAGGTACACCAGGTGGAACCTTGAAGGAGATGGACTACAGCAGCGGAAGACCACACCAGGTGCTGCTGCTTTCAGCTAACTTCAGGAAACTGAGGAGGACAAATACAGATTGGAAAAATTAAAGCAACTCAAAGTATTTGCTTGGTTTACAGCTAAAATATGTGACTGATGGTGGCTCCACTTCAGAATCGGTATCTATAGCCACTTTTTGCAATAATCTGACTGAGGAGGTCAGACCTGTGCAGAACTGTAGAGGAGACAGAGCAACACCTTGGCATATCCCACACTTGATGGTAATTTGGGCAGTTGGTTTCAAATTAGCTTCCAGATTTCCACTTGGCATGGACCTTTCTATGATAGATGTAGGTGTCCTGTTGATGTGCTACAGCATCAAGCACTCCAGGATCCATGGGCCTGTTCTTAGAGCTGGATGGTGTTGCTCTCCAGTCTCTAGAGCCTCTGGTAGGGACAGGTTGCAGTGTCTTTGAAGGCGTTCCCTCTACATTGCACCATAGCTGACTAAAATTTATCTGTTGCCTTAATCTTTGCTTCCAGCCTCCACATCCATGGGGGGCACTGCTCCTTACTTTTGTTGTGTAAATTGTTGCCTGCTTAGCAATATGTAGGTATTGTCCGTAGTGCTTCATTAATATTTACCAGTAGATTTACAGAAGGTACTTCATTATTTGCCTTGGCAGACCGTGTAGGTCCAGAGTTCCAGCTGCCCTTGTATTCAGCTTGGCTGGACATCTCAATGGGGCTTGATAACCAATTTCAGATGGGGATGATGATGCATCCCCCCTAAGCTGATGTCCTTCCTCCCGCTTGCTTAAGCATCTTTGTTGTATCTCATGCAGTGAGAATGTGTGTCATTCCCAGCATACCATATGATGTGAAGTTAGGGCAGTATTTGTGTAGAAGAGGAGAAGAAAACAAAGTCAGAACGCAAATTTGAAGATGAAGAGTTTGAAAATGTCTTGTGGGGCAATGTTGAGTAGTAAAGAGGTGCATGTGCACAGCTACATTTGAACACCAAAGTAGCTACAGGAACCACAATGAGGCGAACTTTCTTCTTCATGCTTTCTTTCTTCTTGATCAACACAACACTGGAGCAATACTGCTCCCAGGAACAATCTGTTGCAGATGCATGGCGTTGTTTGGTCTGGTCCGAAAATCTCTGCGTGAAAGCAAACCACGCCACCTGAAGGTGTGATCACTGGATCGACCCCTGGACTGGAGCAGTAGTGTGCATGCTATTTTTCACTGGAGGTTATCTTAAGCAGTCTTTGAACCCATGACCCCTGGATATCTGAATCAAACTGGACATTGCAGTGCTGGCCGCAAACATTCTTGTGTCCAAGCAACAAAGCAGAGGGTCTGCTGCAGATTTCCTGATTCTGTAATAAAAGCAGACAACAGCACCCATCAGCCAGCAAAGCACTTGGTTACCATGGAGACTGAACCCAGACTGGTGGACATATATTACTACATAAAATTACTTGATTTAGCGGTGGTGTAGTAAATATAAGCCTAACATCAGTTAGTAGGCTATTCAGTTTAATTAAATTTACCAGTGTCCAAAACGTTGGAAAATACTTAATTATTTTTATTCTTTTATCAATATTTTAAAATCAACAGTTACTTCAAACTGGAACAATCCGTTTTGTGTTTGCAGGTAATTAAGTCGGCTCGTGTGATGAAGAAGGCAGTTGGTTATCTGATTCCCTTCATGGAGATGGAGAGAGAGGAGATGATGGCAGCATCAGGATCAGCTGAGGAGACGGTCAGGAGTTAACACTTGTGTGATTTATTGGGGAAAGCTAGAAAAACCTAAACACAACATAATGATGTTTTCTATGTCTTCTACACAATTTGGACACTTTTGTACACCCAAGCTGTTTCAGCTGTATAAAACATATTATTTAGTTTATTTTGAAAACCTTGGTATTTTTATACACTGTGGCGTTTAGTAAAATGGTTCTGTAGATAAATCTCATAGTTCATACTACTCAGGGGAGGAGAGAAACATTTGGTGGGTACTATGAAACCAAACAGGAAGCCTTACCTATTGTAATGGCAGACTCTGTGACTGTACTAGTTGTTGACGGTGCTCCTCACAGGCCCCACAGGCCTAAAATCCCAACATGCTGAATAGCAGCATGGCTCCTTCTCATGTCCTTCAATTCTCATCCTTATTTTTAAACTCTCATAGTTTATTTGTGCAACATGTCTTGAGCCACACAAGCCTCATATTTCCAGCTGCTGAAGGTCATCTAAAACATAAGACTTCACTCAATGTGTAAAGAAAGAAAACCAAAGTTCGTAAAGGTCAACAATAACTGACCCTTTATCCCCCAGAAATGTTTCAGGAAAAAGTCCCTGATTGTTTCCTCTCTGTCTACAGGATCCCTATCAAGGCACCATTGTTCTGGCTACAGTAAAAGGAGACGTCCATGATATTGGCAAGAACATTGTAGGTGTGGTTCTGGGTTGCAACAACTTTAGGTAAATCCAGTTTTAATCTTTTCAAGTTTTCTTCTCATTTTTTTATGTTATAGGAAGTTGTGAAACCTAAAGTAATATCATCAACCTTAACTTAGTTGTTAATAACAATCTTTTTATGGCATTCAGATCAACAACTCATGTAACAGATTAGGGTTACTATTGACCTGAAGAACTATTTCAATCAGAATCAGTCTAATCAGTTCAATCAATCCATAAAGTAGAAGCCACATACAGGGGAAAAATATTCAGATTCCAGATGGAAAGACCTGGTTAGGATTTAAAACCAGGACCTCCTCGCAGTTAACCAGTACTTCACCATCCATCCCTTCACTTTGACATTGTGATTAGTAGCTTATTTTCTTAAAGAACAAGGTTTCTGTAGAACCACCTTGAATTCAGTGTAAATTTAACTCATTTGAAACTTTAATATCAAAACGTTTTCCATGGATCCTTTATAAAACAACAAAAAAGCTTTCATTTCTATGGCATCGTCATGGAGACGAAACACACGGGTAACGGCAAAGCCATGTTTCAGGTGTAGCGTTTATAAGCACTTATTAAATCTGACATTAATTATTTTACTCTCCTATTAAATGTTTAATTATTATACATTTAAAAGCCCAGGAGTTCAATTTATTTAAATTGGTATAATTTCTTTTTAAGCAGAGTACAGAAAACCCCACCCAAAGACTCAGAAAATCCCAATCTACTAGTTACATCAAAGTGTACATTCATTATTAATCAAGCTAGTATGTATATACGACAAGAAATATAAGTAATAAACCAAATTAGCACAGATATAGGGACAAACTATGAAGAAAGAACAGTACTTCTTCTGATAAGAATGAAGGAAATAAGGAACTTTCTGCAGTCTTCAACTTAGTCGTCAGTTAGTCAAAGCGTTAAGACCAAAAGGCTTTTTCTCCCTTATCAGGACTCATAAAACCTTGCATGAACAGATCTCCACTTATCTGATTGCTGTCCTATCTGATAAAAGAGGAGAAGGAGAGGAAGTTGGAAGTTCCAGTCAGCAGAGAGACATTGAATTCCTCCGCCTCGTGTTTGTAGAACTTCAGCTCTTGCTTTGTAAATCTCAGCCTGTTGGAAGGACAGCAGTTTAACTCTCTCTGATGAAAGATTCACCGCCTCTCACCCTTATTCCTGGTCCAGGTCAATCTGAGAAATGAGAGGGGTCAACAGGTATCTGACCCAGAGACTTGGATGTCTGGCTGGAATCCCGGCCAAGACCCTTTGCATTATAACAGCAGATAAATAAAAAGTAACTCAAGCAAAAAAGTCAATAATTTCTTTTTTTTTTTGAATGTTTGTGGAGAAAAGTCTTAGTAGGTCAGCAGGCGGAAAATCGGGTGATTGACAAAAGCAAACAAAGGAATTTTGAGAGTGAAACCCAGATGGTCAGACTTTAGAACTTGATGGCATGAATGGCAAAGCTTACACATCTTTCTTCCTCTGTGGTTTTTGTTGACTTGTCGTCATGTCTGGATTCTTAAGTCCTTCCCGGAGCTTCCTTCCACAACTTGAATGACACGTCCTGGAAATAAAATAGAAACATCCTTTATTGTCCCTCTCTGCCTCTGCAGCGACGTGACAGGCAGATGGTGTGTAAATCAGGACATGTGTAGAGGAGAGGTACAAATAATGAAACTCAATTATTTAAACTGTAGTTTCCTTAATTAGAAAGGAAGAAATGGTAGTACACAGTCTTCTCTGAAATAGATGCATCAAAGTGTTCAGATATGTTCATAATCTGCAATAAATTTGTCTTTGGCTGGTGTATACATAAAAATCTAAAACAGATGGCTCTACTTCAGTCCGATGTTCAGTAGATGAGAATTAACCAGCTTGTGTTTGCTCTGTTGCAGGGTGATTGACCTAGGTGTGATGGTTTCCTGTGATCGAATTCTCAGAGAGGCTGTAACACATAAAGCTGGTATGACTAAACCTAACCGCATGGCAAACTTGCTGGGTAGCTGTATAAATCATTAAAAGCAGAACTGTATAAGACTTACAACAAAAAAATGGCCCATAAGTTCTCATCAGCTCTAAGAAATGAACTGACAGATGTTATGAACACTGGCAAAAATTAAATCACTGGACATATGTAAAGGTCATGTGACCCTACTGCACTGCTTACAATATTGGATTGTATGGATAAGGGGGAAACACCGGGGACCCCATGCCTATAGGGTGCAGCAGAGACCCATTTGGATGGAGAACAAGCTGGACAGGTGGACCTGCATTGGACCCCATTTCAGGTCACTGGGGGCATAAGATGTGGCCCACAAATAGTTGTAGCCGTGGCTAAATATGGTGGCCCCAAAATATGGGACCAAAAGCGAACTTTATTTTTTTCATTTAGTGCGGTTTGTTTTCACATTGTACTTTTTGCAAGTCAACTATTACTTGTAAACAAAGCCGCACGGATGACGATCATTGGACAGAAATGAAGGGGGCGGGACAGAGCACAGACCCGGACATTTAGGAAAACATCTGTAGGCGTGCTGCGTGCAGCACCTCTATTCTGCATATTTGTGCCGTTATTACAGCTGCAATATTATTGTGAGGGTGAAGAGCAGCTCATTCAACACAGACTTTGAGACGTTCCATTTATAATGTTGGATCCCCGTCGGAGAATGCGTGCTGAACGCCGATGTTCTCTACGTGCCGATGTTCTCTACGTGCCTTGTCCCACAACAAGCCAGTAGCGTTGCTAAGACACAGCTTATCAGGTATGATTACCTTACAACACACACCTTTGCTACCGGCTACGGTTGTTTTCTATGTCCAAAGAGACGTACGCTTTTTGTAGTTGGTTCGGATCGGGACTGGTTTGTATTCAGACCATAAGCGAACCGCACCAGAGTCCATTTGGAAGCGGACCGAGACCACCTCAGAAAGTGAGTCTCGGTCCTGGTGTTTGGTCCAAACCAGGGTTTGCTTGAGAGTATTCACACCTGCACAAAAGGTCCGGACCAAGGGGGAAACGAACTCTGGTCTGTTTAAAGCGGACCAAAAGTGGCAAGTGTGAATACAGCCTGAATCTTTGAACCTATCCACGGCCGCTTCCAGCTTATTCTCGACCTCAGAAGATCGGGTGGTGTGAATAGCTGTGGAATCCTCAGAGTTTGAAATGCGGCTCTTGGCTTCTGCAACCCATCTTTCCAGCCTAGTGATTTTAGACAAACTGGCCTCGAGCTCGAGATAATTTTTACTTTTTAAAGGAATTGAGTTTTAATAGTTCATCATATTTTGCTAAGAAAAATGGTCCTTATACAGAATTAGAATGTTGAAACTAAACCCTTACAGACATCCTTTGTATTTGACATCAGTGAAACATCCTCAGTATCTGCCCGGCTGAAGACTCTACTATATATATTCTGAGCAGATAGATCTTTGTTTGTTTGGAGCAGATATCATTGGATTGTCGGGCCTCATCACTCCTTCTTTGGATGAGATGATCTATGTGGCGAGAGAAATGGAACGACTTGGAATGACAACACCTTTGCTGATTGGAGGAGCCACCACATCAAAGTAACTTAACCATGCACCTACACACAGTATATTTTTGAAGACAGCTGTAATTTTAATATTGTTATAACTCAAAGAAGTGCGTTACAGTGCTGTTTGGATGATTAGTGTTGCTTTTGTTCATTGTGTAGGACACATACAGCTGTGAAGATTGCTCCATGCTACAGTTCTCCTGTTGTCCATGTCCTCGATGCTTCCAGGAGTGTGGTAGTGGTAAGATCTTTCATTAAAATCAGGAATCACTCCTGGGTTATGTGACAGCGTCTCATTTAGCTCGCTAAAGCTGCCGTCACACCGGTTCTTCTCCTGCCATGCATGGTGTTTCTGAAACACTTTTAACATGGGACCAAACAGAAACAAATGAGAAGCATGCCGGGAAGTAATCCTGCCATGTATCTGAAGTGTGTGGTTTGCTTATGCTGCTTTTTATATAGTGTGTATTAAGATGAATACAACGTAGTACTGTTTCAGGACAGAATCAGTCCATTTCTGCCAAGACATCAAAGCCTTGACTTGTTCTTTTAGCACCATTAATGATCACCTGCCCATCCTGGACTGAATTAAAGGCTCTATCCACTTTCTATACCTCCAAATAAATTTATCAGTCAATCTTGCAGACAGTACATCTTCAGTCTGCAGCATGAGATTAATGTCTCGTGTAAATGAGGGCTTGTCTCGATGAGACTACCTGTAGAAATAAAGGTTTAATAATAATAATAAAGAATGCTACCATCTGCTTATTGCTGAAAGGTTGCTTTGGTTCAAAGATCTGGTTCAGCCTGGTTTTAATGTCGCTGACAAGCATGTGGATCAGATCTTCTCAGGTGAATCATAGCTGGGTGAAGAAAACTCTACAGCAGTGTCACCGTTAGCAGCTCCTCCCAGCTTTAATTTAGTGGATGTAAAATGCATTAAAAAGGGCTGGAATTTTATTTCTCCAAACTGCTGTCTATTATCTGCATTGATTTGACTGCGTTTTTATGGTTGGTAAGTTTAATGTTCATATTTATGATGTTAAAAATTTAACAAGCTCCCAGACCTAATTATTACCTGACCTGTAGACATAATAAATACTTTAAATATAACCTCTGTAACAGATGAAATATCTCAAAAAGCACCAAACAAAAAACATAAAAACAAAGTCAGACATCCGTTAATCTGCAAAGAGTTCCTAAACTATTTCTAAGACTTTGGGACTGTAGAGAACCTGAGTAAGAACCGGGATTCCCAACTCGAGAAAACATGCAGTAGTGGTGAACCTTCCCAGGAGAAACCAATCAACCAAACTTACTCCAAGGGCTCATCGATGGTTCCACCAGAAGGTCACAAAACAAAGCAGAACAACATCTAAAGTTCTGCATGTCTGACTGCCTCAGTAAAGGTCAGAGTTCCAAGATTTGACAATAAGAAATAGTGACTGAGCAAAATGGCCCCCATGGAAGAGTTCCAAGGGGTGTGGTGGCCTAGTGGTTAGAACAGGAGGTTTGTGTTCCAGAGGAGACACAAGGGGCCAGGTTCGTATCCCACAGATTACCACTCTGGGTCCTGAGCAAGACCCTTATCCCCAGAATGCTCCCCGGGCGCTGCTGCTCCCTGTAAGGAATGGGTTAAATGCAGAGGACAAATTTCATTGTAATGTACATGTGCAATGACCAATAAAGATGATTATATATAAAAAAAAAAAGACCAAAAAGAAAACAAAGACCCGTCTCACATTTACCATAAAACATCTTGATCTCCAAGGCTTTGGGAAAATGCTCTGTAGATCCAGAAGACAAAACTGGAATTTTTGGAAAGTTTGGATCATTTTACATCTGGTTTGCAACTAACACAGGATTTCAGAAACAGACCATCATGCTGACAGTCAAACATGTTGTTATGGTCTGGAGCTGCTTTGGTTCCTCTAGATCTGGACAACTTGCCATAATTGATGGGATCTACCAGAACAGCCTACAGGAGAAGGTCCAGCCATCATTAAAGGACCTTAAGATCTGTTTAAGCTTTCCATGGAAGACCTGTTCAAAATGCTTTAGGGGATATTTGTTAAACTTCTAAAGGATTTGCAAAAAGCTGAGATTTAATAAAAAAACATTAAAGATGCAATGCGTCAGATTTACTGAAATAAATGACAACTAATCCTGTCTAAAGCCATCCTCTGTCTGATGGCTTCCCACACTGACCATCAGAGACTGCAGCAGCTCCCTGATAACACCTGTGATGCCCACTAGGTGCCAGGTCCTTGCAGATTGAATCGTTTACACACCCACCACTGAACTACACTTGGACCAGATCATGTCTGAATTGAACCGTTCTTTTCCGGTGCTAAATTTGGTGCTTGCATGTTTTGTGTAGAGTCTTGGTTTTCATCCTGTTATGTTCCTGTGTCTCAGTGCTCCCAGCTGCTAGATGAAAAAGTGAGGGAGGAGTACTTGGAGGACGTAAAGGAGGACTATCAGGATGTCAGACAAGAGCACTATGACTCCCTGAAGGTGAGGGTCTGACCGGTAAAGAAGGGTTTTTCTGGTGCAGGAATTCCTTTTCCCCATTAACAACATATGCATAGTTCCTTGTAATGTAGAACATGTAAATAAATGAAATGCTCCTTCTCCCTATATCCCTTGTAGGACCGTCGGTATCTCTCTCTCTCTGAGGCCAGACGGAAGGCTTTACATGTCGACTGGTTGTCTATGCCTAGACCAGGTAAGATGGCACACAACACTAAACGTTCAACTAAAAGCAGTAATCTGTTTTCCACACACACTCGTTGTTTCAACACAAACAACAGAGCTGATAGCAGATATGCTCAATGTGCCTGGTTCTCCATTTGTTGCAGTGCACCCTCAGTTCTTGGGCACTCGAGTGTTTGAGTGTTACGATTTAAACAGCCTGCTGGACTTTATTGACTGGAAGCCGTTCTTCGACGTGTGGCAGCTCAGAGGGAAGTACCCCAACAGAGGATACCCCAAGATTTTCAATGACAAGACTGTTGGTATGAGCTTCTTTTAGGGTTCCCTGCTTTTCAGGCTGCTGTGCTGCTTCTGTCAATATTTGCTATCCATTGCATGACAAATTATTAAAATTAATTATATTTAAACTTTTTTTATTTTTCCAGATTTTAAGTATAGTTTGATTTTAAAGCTTTAAAGGTATACCAACAAGGTCACGAGGAACCCAAATCTATAGAACAACAGTCACAACCACACTCACTTCAGGGGGACGCTGCATGTCACTGTTGTAGAATGCCCTGCAGTGGATGGGGCGCGGCCACATTCACCTTGTAAAACCTGGCAATGGTGTCTGGCGACGCCCAACAGCGTTAGGGCACCCCACAAGGTAGTCACACCCCTCATGGAGTGACACCGTACGCCAGTGGGCAGGGACCGATCCTGTAAGGCATAAGCTGTAGGTATCACATCAACAATCCAATGCGAGAGCCGCTGTTTAGAGAGGGACAGACCTTATCATGAGCCAGTATAACAAATGAACCATGGAGTCTGTCCGTCGCAGGGCCGCTGTTGTACAGAGATACGCCTCCAGCTCCTTGACAGGGCATAGAGGATCGGACGGGGCCCCATTGTTTAAACACGTGAGTTGTTACGGCTGGGCCTGACTGGGCCCTACCAAGGCACCGAGCCTCGAAGACCACCCACTTATTCGTATAGGCGGCACGTGTGGACGGTACCTGAAGCCTCCTGCCTCTGTGAGCACACCGTGCGGGGTCCAGAGGTAAGCTTATCAACCACATCTGAAGGGGCCAAAGTGACAGCAGTCCCAGGGGCACCACACCTGATTACTGGCCGTGAGCATGCCCAGAAGGCGCGGATACACCCTGCCCTGTTGGAACTCTGGGACTCTGTCCAGAATAATGTCAAACCGCTGAGGCGAATGGCAGGCGGTCATTGAGACAGAGTCCAGGGCAACGCCCAGGAAAATGGTCTTCTGAGAGGGCGTTAGAGAGCTCCTCCCCATGTTCAACCAAAGGCCCAGGCAGTTCACATAATGAAGCACTGTCTGAGTGTCCCAGACAATCCAGTCGCAAGTCGCTGCAACAATGAGCCAGTCGTCCAAATAGGGCAGGATTCTCAGCCTCTGCGCCTGCAGGGGGGAGAGGGCCGCCGGAACACACTCTCCCTGAACACTCAGGGAGAAAGCGAAATTCTGAATGGGAGGACCTGTTATAGAAAAAATCATATTTAACAAAGAAGGAGATCGATGATCATCACTTAGTTAGCTTAATTAATTTAGTCTTATAAGGGAGACAGTTTCCAGCATCAGCCATGTGTTGCTAAGCCAAACTGTTCTGACCAGCACAAAGGATATCACTTCCTTATATCAGTATAGTTAAAAACCCCATGTGGCCTGGCAACCCTCTAGGGAGAGCAGAGGTGACAAGTAACTTAATTCTCACCCAGACGTCTCAACTCCTCTGCAAAATATTGTCCCTTTATCTTGTATTTTACAGTAGGGGTTCCAGGAGCAGGAAGGGAAGTGAAACACCTTATCCTTTCGATTATACTGTAAATGAAACTTGTTTCATATGTAATCGACACTGATAAAAAAATTAACGGCAGCCAATTGTTATCATGAAAAAAAAAAAAGAAGAAATTGAATAATATAGTGGTCATCCCCCTGTGTGAGCGAAAAACCTGTCAGATGGAAATTAAAACACGTTTGTGCATTAATGAATAATCAGGCAGGAAATTACTCATACGACCCTTCTGTCAAAGCATTCACCTACATGGTAAAGAAAGGACCAGAAATAAAAGAAAAACAATATTAAAACAAAAATGGAATAAGAAAGAAAATAAAGAAACATGATTCCCAAATCAACACTGTCAGATCATCTGTAACTCATCTACAGAAGCATCATTACAATCAAGAAACATTAAATGATGGATATAATATTTGTAAAACAAAAAGGAAATCATCTTTTGAATAAATGAAGATTAAACTGTGGTAAAATCGTCAGAATCATCATCATTTATGAGAGTCAGTGTCGCTGTCATCTGATAAGATGGAGGATTGTTTTCTGTTGATAGATATAAAATACGAGGACTGACCTCTTGATATAGGGATGAACACACTCCTTGGGTCCCATCGCAGACCTTGTTGTCGAGGCAAAGCAGCGCCTAGGAGCCACCAAATGAAACAAAAAAAATGAAGAAGGATATGTATGGTGGTGCATATTTGGAATTCTGTCTGCTACATATGTCTCCAACTCATCATGTCGGAGAAAGGTTGTGTGCATTGGGGTAGAGGTCTTCCCTTTATGTTCCTAAGTATTTCTCAGCATGGTGTGTGCGCGGTGAGGCAAGTCTCAGTATGTTCTGGAACAAATGTCGCGCTGCCAAAAGGATTATTATGCCTTTGTAAAAACAGCGTTTATCAACCACCTCTTCAATCACCCGCCGGTGATCAGCTTACAGTTCTTTGTCTTATGAATTTACGGAAAGTAATATCGACAAAAAAAAGTTGTTTCTAACTGCAATTCAGTTTCATGAGCAGCAAAAAACACGTCAGTTGTTGTGCAGCTCATCAATGTCTCACTTAGAAATAAGTCACATAACATCCTGATTTGTCTTGTATAAAGATGAGTATTAAATTAATGGACATTTAATGCAATTTTGATGCATAAACCCTACAAATTGAATCTAGTCTTTAATTCCCACTAAGTATGGAGTCATGACTCTTTATCAAAAATAGATTCATTACTTTTGCTCACTACAAGCCTTTTAATTCTCTTGTCTCTCAAACAGTGTTAAAACTCAGGAAGGGAGGTGCCGAGCATTTCCATGGAAGTTAAGGCGTGTACAAACCTGTGAGCTAGGAGGAACTACCCTCTGATAGGCAGTCTATGGGTGGGCCGTGGGCGGTCCCACGGTTCCTTAGTTCCAACCCATTTTAGTGTACCCTAAATGGCAAAACTGTTAACATGCACCTACCTTCTTAACTCTCCTCAAAACTCAAGGTTTTAATCAATTTAGAATTGGGAAACATTATTCTAAACATGAATTATTGTGTCATGCAAGACATGAACATTCATTCATTCATTCATTCATTCATTCCAACAAAAACAAAGACAAAACAGCACAGATAAACAAAAATGGCCAAAATCTCATCTTTGATCAAATTGTAAATATCAAAAGTTTCATCAGAACTCTTGCTGCAGCATTTTGGATCAGCTGAAGGCTTTTAACTGCATTTGGTGGATATGCTGAAGAATTACAATAGTCCAGCCTTGAAGTAACAAATGCATGGACTAGTTTTTCAGCGTCACTCCTGGACAGGATATTTCTAATTTTGGCAATGTTCTGGACGTGCTGCTGCTCCCACACATCGAGAGGTGGCTCGGGCATCTGTTTCTGATCCCTCCTGGACCTTCCAGACTCGTACCACCAGGATGAGGCCTGGGTCTCCTGGTTGGCATGGGAATGCCTCAGGCTTCTCCCAGAGGAGCAGGACGAGGTGTCTGGGGAGAGGGAAGTCTGGGTGTCTCTACTAAGTCTGCTGCCCCTGCAACCAGGTCCCGGATAAGCGGAAGACGACGAGTACGAATCTGTCTCAGAGAGCAATTTGCATTTTCCACAATGAGCAACACATCATCAGCATATAAACACATGTTGTGGATTCTATCAGGTGTTTGGAGTCCATAAATATTTCTGCTTTGATGAATTGGGGCAGCCAGTGGTTCAATGAATATAGTGAACAGTGAATAAATTGCATGATCTGCAATTAAACCGTCTGCATGACTGCTCAGCTTTTTCATTGTTTTATTTTACTGTGTTAGTGATGTTTGGGTTCAGGTTTGATTTAGAGCTGTCAACATACCATATCACTGTTAAGGATAGCCGATTTAGCCTGTTTTGGTCCACCCTAGCTGGTCCATCATCACTGTAATTGATTGTAGAATTCCCAAACAACAGATTTGAATGAAACAGCCTCCTCAGGCTCTGCCTCTTCTGTTCTGTTTTATTTTATGGCTACATGTTCCACATGTTGAAAGTTGTGTAGGGGAAATGGAGTACCACACTTTAGTTCCTCTCGTAAATGTTCTGCATCTGAATATTTAATGCTCAGAATTCAGTACAGTAGACTATAGTACACAGTTACATCAGCAGTATGATTAGACTGTAGGTCAGCAGCAATGCTTCAGTTTTCCTAAATAACTCCTTGATTTTTATGCTGCAGGTGTGGAAGCTCGCCGAGTTTTTGACGACGCCCAGTTATTGCTCCATCACGTGATTGACAACCACAGTCTGAAGGGGCGGGGCCTGGTGGGCTTCTGGCGTGCTCAGAGTATCGGTGACGACATTAACGTGTACAAAGATGATGTCACAGTTCACAAAGACACAAAGCAAGACACAAAGCCCATCGCCACATTTCATGGCTTACGGCAGCAGGTGAGAACCTGGATCTGGAGTTCATTGCCTTGTTTACATCTGCTCAGTTTCACACACCACCATCTGTAACAGCTTGCCTTTTCTCTAAGGATGGACATGCAGCTGTGATAATAAATGTTAGGATTAGGAATGAAACCATGTGTCTGTGTTCTGCAGGCGGAGAAGGACGGCACTGGCTCAGAACCCTTCCTGTGTGTTTCGGACTTTGTGGCTCCTGTAGACAGCGGCATGGCTGACTACATTGGGATGTTTGCTGTAGGTGTGTTTGGAGCTGAGGAGCTCAGTCAGGAGTTCCAGACCCAGGGAGATGATTACAGCAGCATCATGGTCAAAGCTCTTGCTGATCGCCTAGCTGAGGTAATGTATGCAGGAAGAAACCTTTACACTAAGTAAGACTGTGTGAAAGGGTTAATGATTCACAAGGTGTTGGAGTGATGAATATTGTAGGTGGTACTTCGGATCTTATCGTTGGACCTAGAAATGTTACAGGCAGGATGGCGCAAGGAGCAAGTTGACTGAACACCAGTGACCTTTATATTGTTAGACTAAAAAAGAAACTAAAATGGAAAGGTGGATTCGTTTTTCTAGTGTTGTGCTTCAGCTTTCTCTCCTGACTCTTCTGCAGGCCTTTGCTGAGGAGCTGCATGCTCGTGTGCGTAAGGAGCTGTGGGGCTACAGCTCTGAGGAGGCTCTGCAGGCCTCAGACCTTCACAGAGTTCGGTACCAAGGCATTCGACCTGCAGCCGGCTACCCCAGCCAGCCCGACCACACAGAGAAGCTCACCATGTGGAGTCTGGCCGGTGTACGGGAGAAGACAGGTGAGAACACTAAAAACCTCTACAGTTTCTTACTGCAGCCTTGGATCGGTACATCATAAGTGAAATATCCTATTGTAAACTGTGTGTGTAACTCCCAAATACCAGCTAAGCAAAAATTGTTCATCATCATCAAATGTTGTTTTAAACAGTGTTAATTAATTAGAAGGGTTATATTCGGACCCTGTGATGGACTAAAGAACTGTCCAGGGTGTATCCTGCTTTCCTCTGGAGATGGGCACCGACCGGCCCCTGGTGAGGACAGTGGGTGGATGGATATTTGGACACAGTTGATAATTTGTCTCTGTTCTTTCTCTGAGGTAGCTCTTTAGCAGGACTTGAAGCCTTCCTAACTGGTTGATAGAACCAGTTTTTAATATAAGCTCAGACATCAGCCAGGACAAATGTTGCAGCAGAATAACGGATCATAACCATGTGTAGTCCAACAGGTATCTGCTTTCTGCTGGTAGTGCTGCAAAGCTGCTGATGAATCATGTCTGTTTAACTCAAGACATGGAAACAATCATTGATCTGAAGCCACTTTCACAATTATTACAACAATGCAATGAAAAAAATATTTGCCGACTAAACTTGACTCAGTTAAGTTAAATCAACTGTAACTGTCAAGTTCATAACACTTAATCCAAGCTATTGCTACAACTTTAAGTTGACATAACTGTCTTTAGCAATTACATTAAACTAAAATAGCAGTGACAAAGTCACATGGACTCATTTTAACAAGTTTTAACAAATTGACTTTTTAAGTATTATTTCTAAGTTATTAAAGTCAAGTCTTTTATTTTTTTTACTGTGTATGTTTTTTTTTACAACTTTTAAATGTTCATTCTTTGATTACAAGTGATGTTGAAATAGTGAGTCTAAGTAAGAAACTACGTTTTATGAACAATATTTTTATTAAAGTATGGACATTTTCAAAATTCATACAGAAATATAATTGGAATAAGTTTCCACTAAAAACTGTCATACAATATTTATTTCTAACTGAAAATTTGTTTTTAAATATTATATCCAATTTCCTAAAGAAGGAAAATAATGAGAAAAATTATCAAACCTAACAAGAAAGGAGACAAATATAATTAATAAACTCCTATATGTAACTACTGAAAAGCAAAAACAAATCTTTTCTAAAACAAAGTTTTTCTAAGACCAAAAACTGTTAAACATTTTCAAATGTCTCTGTAAAATTTGTTTAAACAAGGTTGAAAATATTTAAGCAAGTAACAACAAATGCAAAAAATACACTTACATTGACATTTAAAGATATGCAGTTTACTAACAAGAATCTATGAGTAAACTAGTGCACTTTGGTTTCTGTATATCTACCCACACCTCTTTAAAAAATCCTCAAAAGTGAAATGTTTGATATGATTTGAACTGAACCTTTTATACATGTTGGTGTCTTTCATTTCAGTTTTTATAGCACGTCCATAACATTGCAGTTGATGAAAACAGAAAATACACTATGAACAGGGTATCAGAATTCAATGTTGTCAGAGATTTAAGAACAGATCATTCAATAATGCCTTGTGAGAAACCCCAAGAAGCAACAGTTACAATAATATTCCACTTCTACCTTATCTTTAAATCAACCTGACATGAAAAGACAAAGTTTTTCTTCAAAGGACAAAAACATAGCAGTATTTGGTTCATATGAACTCAGTTGCTTCACTTGAAAAGTGTATTTTAGGGTCAGGGAATGGACCCTAGCAGAACATGAGTCAATTCCAATTCCCAAGAAAAGATGCTGGATTACTTTAAAAATTTATTTTGCCTTCTTGGGATAGTTGAGGTTTAGCACATACATCACTCCCATCAGAGTCATGAAAGTGCTGGGCAGATCAAAGAGGGGACGAATCACAGCGTTCGCCTCAAGCACAATGTCAAAGTCATAGTAGGAGGGTGGAATTGGTTCACTCCTATATTCTATAACGAGAAGGATCCCTACCAGCATTCCTTTGATGAGATCATCTTCACAGTCTGTTGGTTTCATGGAAAAAAACACAAAAGAGAACTTTAGGGAAGTTCAGCTTAGTAGAAAGAAGCAGAGTTAAACGATATTTACAACTCAGATAACTTTTTAATGAATCCACAAATTATACAGACAAGGTATGCTAATAATGGTACCAGAATGTGAATACAAATGATAAAATTACCAGGGGGAAAAAATGTCATTTAATCAAAGACAATTTAAAAATTATTATAAATAACAAGAACGTTTTTAAAATACTGTACTATCACACTTCATATTTTTATTTCAGATATTTTGTGTGAATGTCCGATATATTGCTATGCTTTACTGAATATTCTTAAGCTAAAAAATTCAAATGTTTATTTTATGTTCTACATATTGCCACAATTAAATCTTACTTTCCTTCTAAAGACCTCCAAACTCTGGGGCACGCATTTATTACAGCTAGATTAGGCTACTACAACTCCTTGTACACTGCTCAAAAATATAACGGGAACACTTAAACAACACAATATAACTCCAAGTAAATCAAACTTCTGTGAAATCAAACTGTCCACTTAGGAAGCAACACTGATTGACAATCAATTTCACAGATGTTGTGCA
>JAHUTJ010050258.1:0-22820 GCA_036250325.1 Characodon lateralis
GACTGCTATAATAACCTTATGGTGAAAATCAACCATTTTCTTTGTCTTCAACTTCATGTTTTACTGGTTTGCCGCCAAAAAGGTTTATGATCCTTTGTGTGGGCTGAGTTTACAACTTTGCTTGGGGATTTTTATGACTGCCTGTGTCTCACTGAGCTACACTTTGGGAGGGGCGCTCCCAAAGGTTCGTTCAACCATATTTCCTTTTATTTTGCCATAACTCCCATAACTGCACGTTTGATCTCATACACACTCACTGCTGTTTTTATTTTGTTTAGTTAGATATTTTACCCTTTTTTTCTGTATAGAACTTTGCATGTTTGATTAGGTGAAGATTATTGAATTGGCATAGCGAGGTGGATCGGGCTGTTGATTTAATAAATATTCACATTGATAAAGAGAAGTCGTTTGTGTTTATTTTGTGCAAGAGTGATTTGTCAGTCAAAATAAGGTCAAAGTTCCCCAAATTTGTTTTCAGTTTCCAGATGGTGCTGGAGTTTCTCAGGTGTGCTGGGTGACAGGTGCAACTGATCTGCTGATTGCATGGAGGAGTATTTAAGCAGGGGGCGTTTGCCATCAGTGGTAACAAGCTCAGCCACTTCTAAGCTATGCTTCGTTCTTTGTCTCTAAGCTGACTTTGTGTATGCACTTTCACAGGCAGAAACCTGAATCTTTTGATTATCTTCGTTGAACACTGACTTTGGTTCCAGAAGTTTCTGGACGATCAAGATTACCTATGTTTGGTGGATTTCATTTGGATTTCGTTTCCAAGGACCAAGCTGGCAGCTTCCTGTTTTCCTCCATCTTTTGAACCAAGGCATAAGCGTACCCTGTCCACCCTCCAACGCAAGTACCTGAACATTGAACTAAGTCCAGAACTCATTCTACAGCTCAAGTGAAACCATCTCAATTTCTCCGCTTCACACACCTGGACCCCGACTCCCTCTACCCATGGCGACCTGACTGCACATATTGGTAAACCATTCTCCTGATTACAATAGTTACCTTTTATTTTTGCAACATAATCGTTCCCTGTTTCACCAATTCTCTTCCTCCTCTTTCCATACAGTTGGTGATTCACCCGTTCACGTTCCAGACTCACTTGCTGTAAATAAACACCTTTCACTAATTCAGTTGTTTCCTCAGAGTGTTCTGTATGTAGGTCAGATCTATTACACCTAATAATGACACATGGATAGGAGAAGTATCGTTGTACTAAGCAGACTCTCCTCTTTTAAATGAGACGTGCATTACTGTCTTTTAAAGTATTTACACTAGCAGAGGCAGAATTATAAACCTACGCTGCTTTCGTGTTATTGTATAATGCCCACGTAATTGCTTGGGATTTGGTTTGTATTTACTTTGTATGGCAATGATTGCTAAAGGCTTTTATGTAAGTTTATGCCTGTCAGGTTGATTTGCTGGATCTGTGATTTTTAGCACCGGCAAATTTCATCTGTACCACATGTTTATTCCTGCGGAGCCCTAGAAAGGAGGGCTGGTTGTTCTCTGAAACGTTGATGTGATTCAGGAGGCAGTTTGGTAGTCAATGATAATCCTTTATCTTAAGTCTTATGGGTAAAAAAGTAAACATATCACGGTGTTTAGGAAAATTATATGGCTGAAGGAATGATAAATACAGAATCAAACTGCACTTGCAATAAAAACTGCACCTGGTAATTACGCATATGTTTAGCATTTGGTTTGATGTGTCACCAGTGTTGGTTTAAAGTTATAAAGCCATTCCAGTATCTAACATGTATGTCTGGTGTGTACAGGAACTAAAGGAATTACAACATAACTGCATGTTTTTGACTGTAAGTGTTACGCTTGTAATACTGCATTACAACAACCATATTACAGCTCTACTCCTGTGCTGCCATGTGTTGCATCACATCATGAATGTTGACCTGGTTTCTATCACCTACAAAAAAGTTCAAGTCCCCTCGTGACGCCAGGATCCTTTTGTAGCCAGTAACATTACAGATTTAATTCTGCTGCTTGCACGCTTGTTTGTTTCCTATAATCAACCAGCACCTTGCTATTCCACATTAATTAACCAACTCATTGGTTATTTAATGTGTTGGGGTGAGGTAGAAAGAATATTGCTCTTCGAAACAGTTTTTCTCCAACTCATTCTTCAGCAGACTCGGAGTATATCCCAGACGATCATACAAGTTGGACATGCCCTGAAATCTCTATTAAGCCTACATGACTGTGTCTTGTTCTTGTTGCAAACCATACATCTGTGAGAAAAAATACCTATGTCCAGCGATCATTCAGCGAGGGGTGGGGTACACCCAGGACAGGTTGCTAGTTCATCACAGGAAAAACAACCATGCACACACACACACTTACAACTGAGGACAATTTAGAGAGACTAATTAATCTAACAGTTATGTTTCTGGGCTGTGGGAGGGAGCTTCAATACCCTGTGAGAACATGCAAACTCTTTCCGAAAGACCCTGGGCTGGGATTTGAACCCACGACCTTTTGGCTACCAGGCAACAGACAACTGCCTGAAACAGCAAATTACACCCCAATCAGAACAGTTCTTCAAAGTGTTTTACTTTGTTGTCAGTTATTGTAATTTATTTTCTTTTTAACATTTTATAAGGATCATAGCAAGTGTTCATTTACAAAATGTCAAATTAAAATAACTATAAAATTCTTAAGTAAAAGCTAAAGCTAGATAAGTTGTAAAACAGTGTCAAGCAAAAGTTATTTTTTAAATATACAAATACCCCATGATGATTTGGAGATTTTAATTAATCCAATACCACTGAAGGGGCCTCATGTTGGATGTATCAGTCTCATGCAGTAATTATGCATAATTTGATATCTATTTTACAGCTGAACAGACTTTGCACAGACAGTACTCCTGAATCAGTGATTCTTTGTTCTCTTTGTGTCTCTGCTCTGTTCTCTCTAATCCCCAGTCAGTCGTGGCAGATGGCCACTCACACTGAGCCTGGTTCTGCTGGAGGTTTCGTCCTGTGACAAGGGAGTTTTTCCTCTCCACTGTCGCTACATGCATGCTCAGTATGAGGAATTGCTGCAAAGTCAATGCCAGTGACTGTCCACTGTCTCTACATGCTCATCCAGGAGGAATGACTGCTACAAGTCTCTGACTGGATGCAATCTGCTGGGTTTCCTTAGATAGAAAAACGTTTTATCCAATTTGAATAAATAACTGGATCTGACTGCACTGTTCAATAGTTAGGATTAATTGGAATGTATGTACCTGACGTTTGTGAAGTGCCTTGAGATGACATGTGTTATGAATTGGCGCCATATAAATAAACTGAATTGAATTGAACTTTGTTTTTCTTCATAGTTTTTAAAGTGTATTCAGAAGATATTTACACTCCTCTACTGTCGTTTATGTTGTATATTGCAACCTTTTACCTAAAGCTTTAAACCAGTCCATGCAGTGTCTTATTGACAAAAAAATAGAGAAAGTTATATATGAAGAACCATAAACATGTTTTTTATTTCTTGTGCCATTTGGAATATGTCTGGAAATTATTGTTTCCTTAATCAATTTTGAGTTCTTTCTACACCTTTACTAGAAGCTTCCTGCAGTAAATTAAATTAGCTAATCCGGGAGAACCCGGGTCAGCAGCCTATGGACCCAGAGATCTGCCAGAACAGCCAGGACAGCAGGTTCCACGTAGGCCCAAGCTGCTGCTCCCAGCCTCTAGGCCCTTACTGTCACCCTGACATACCCAAATCCCTAAACACCACTCCCAGCCCCAGACCCTATTCTGGCCCACCCATAGCCTCAAACCCCGAGTCCAACAAACCACAACCACTGCGGCTCCCTTCTGGGCCAGGGCCACCAAGGAGGCAACCAGCACACAGGTAGCCACACCACCAGGAGCCAAAGCAGACCCCAAGCCCAGTCCTGACTCAATGCCGGCAGCTGCAGCACCCCCACCCCACTGCCAACACCTCTATGCCAGACCCCACGGCCTCCGAAATTCTTTATGTATGCCCATCTAAACTGAGTAGTCAGGGCAGAAGGACCTTGGTAAGAGAGGTGACTGTCATGTTGGTTTTGAGACCCTCTTTGAGGCAACAATTATAAATACCAAAGAGAAGTTCAAACTGTTTCTTACAGACAAATGAATTAATTGTTCTTCCAGGTTCAGAGGAGGAATCCATGATGGCACTGAGAAGGAGTGGCAAGTTGTTTGTAATTTGCAATTTATTTATTTAAAAATAGGACAATGCCTATTAATTAACATGAGCACAAGTTCATATGTAAATATGCCAGATAGCAGTGTAGTGTTAGTTGTTATTAAGAGTAGTAGAATATTGTTGAGATTTGATAAAAAATAATGGATGAGACAGTTGGCTTACTGTTGGATAGATGGCGAGAAGGAGTTCCAGGGGGGGAAAGGTGAGCACACCCACAGAGGATGAGATTGGCTGGTAGTGATGTATAGTGCTTGTTGACAGTGGCGTGCACAGACATTTTGGGGGGCAGGTGCTCAAGTAGAAAAAAAGGGCACTTTGTGTGGCGCATAACACCGCTTGCTGTCCTAGTAGTATGAGATTTATTATAGGCACAGCTTAAGCATCATGTATGTATACCTATTTAAAATGAATAGCCATATTCTGTCTGATGAATGTGTTTAATAATGTTGAACACTCTACAGGATGGTTTCACAATAAAATTGGTAACAACAGAACACAGTATAATGAAACATTTTGTCTATAAAATAATTAACCATTTCAAATATACAAAACTATAAACAAACGTGAAATAAAATGGACTAGTTCAAAGACCACATACTTGACTTAGACTGTCTTTTGCTCAAAATATACCTAAGTGAGTATTATCATTGTCTTTTTCCTGCTTTAAAGGAGCATCCTCCTTGGTGCCATGTCTCTGAATATTGTAATGACGTCGCTATGTTTGATCTGAATGTCTTTCTCAGTTGCAAGCAGGAGAAGGTCAGAAAGCCATTATTCTCCACACAGACGTCTTAGTTTGTTCTTAATAATTTTCAGTTTTGAAAATGATCTCTCAACAGAGGCTGTTGTCACTGACAGTGTTGTATAGATTTGTATCATCTTCACAAAGGTTGGAAATATGAGCTGGCCCCTATTTTCCCTCAGTATGGCAAAGATTTCTTTGAGGTCTTTTGAAGGAAAGCTGGAGTGGAAGACTTTTAGTTCCATCTTTACCTGGACCTCATTTTCTTCATAGAAGTCACAGAGGATGTGGACAGCTTCATTTGCTTCTGTGTTTGGGTTGTTTATCCAGTTGGAATGCACTGTTAAGTGGTGAAAGGACTGAATGATTTTGTCAGTGGAACATCCAGGTTTGTCCCCTTTGAACCTCCTGTTGAGCTCCTCAGTCATAGTATCCAGAAAAGTGTAGTACACAGTACTCCTAAAGTATGCCTCCACAGACTCAAACTGAGCACCTACTTGAGACACTGTTGGACTGTGGTGTAAACGCATTGCCACTTTTCGTTTCCTCTCCTGACGAGGCACTACAGTAGGTACTGCAATGTTAAGGCTCTTTGCCTTCTCTGCTACACATCCAAATATCTCCCCAAACTTCTCCGTAGACCGCATGGTTTGCAATGTGTGAAGCACATCATCAATCACCTTGTAGGGAGTGGAATGGTCCAACCCTTCTTCCTGCAGAGAATCTGATGCCAGAGCAGTGACTTTGAACACTGGTGTGGTGATTTCCAGGCAGAGAATGAATAGGAAGTTGATGGCATTTCTGTACATCTGAGCATCACCTCGAGCCAGGTTAGGCGGACTGCTGTCAATGATGTCATCCAGGAGCTTTAAAACAGCATTTAGGTTTCTCTGGAGGGCCTTCAGTGCTGCCTCCCTGCAGGCCCATCGAGTATCTGACAGCTGCTGGAGTTCCATAACACGCTGTCCAGGATACAGAGACTGCTGCCATTTCACCAAGGCAGTATGACGCTTTGGAGAGCCAGTATAAAAAGCATATAATTTCTCCACAAGATTGAAAAATGTGACAAAATGCTTGTTGGACTTAGAAGCTTCCACCAAGACTAGATTAAGGCAGTGTGCTTTGCAGTGCACATAGAGGGCCTTCTCACTGTGTGCACGTATTCTGGCTTGAAGACCTTTATACATGCCACTTATGTTAGCTGCTCCATCATAGCCTTGGCCATACATTTTCTTTAGCTCTAGGCCATTTTTCTGCAAGAGCGAGAGCACACCATTCTCCAGATCCTAACCCGTAGTTTTGTCGACGTTGCACACCTCAAAGAATCTCTCCTTTATTTGCATTTTATGAAAATATTGCACTACAAATGATACTTGTTCTTGGTGCGAAACATCAGAGGTTTCATCAAGTAGGATGGAGTACATTTCAGCCTCTTTTGTTTCAACTTGTATCTCCTTCCTGATGTAAGTAGCCAGCGCTGCAATTATATCATTTTGGCTTCTATTAGAAAGCATTGACACCTGGGGCCTTCTCTTAATAGCTTTTACATTGGCAACTTTCTCTATATGTATTTTCAGCACACTGTCATATCTGGAAAATACATCCACCAATTCAAGAAAGTTACCACGGTTGTTACTAGATGTGCTCTCATCACTACCTCGGAAAGCTTGTCCCTGTCGTGCAAAATATACTGTGAGATCAATTAGCCTGGTCAGATTTTCTCTGTTTGTCTGTCTCTCTCGCTCTCTAACTTCCACCCCTTTTATATCTGAAACATCAAAGGCAGACTGGAGTGCCTTTTTCTGGTAACTGGTCCACCTAACCATGCTTTTCATGTGCATCTCTGTGACTGAGCGTTGCTTGATTTTTTTCAAGAGCAGTGTTCCACTTTTTTATGCTACAAGTAGTCCATGCTGGTTTTTTTTTTATATTTTTCTTCAGAGAGGAAAAGCCGACAACTAAAACAGTGAATTGAATCAGTAGGTGAGTACTCCAACCACACATTCCCAGAGAACCATTGTTTTTGGAATGACTGCCCATTATCATTTTTGGGAAATGTCATGTCTGGTTGACAAGGACCTGCACTGCAGCACATGGAAATGTAGCTGTCATTGCACTTGATGTGGAATGCTTCAACATGGGAAGGATCTGTCAGATATTGCATAATACGTAGCTTTGCAATTGTGTCATCTCTTTCACACACAGCTAGTTCTTGTTCATGGCTTTCTTGTGCTCTTTCCATCTCATCCTTTCTTTCATTATGAGAGAGCACTGTTTCTGTGGCTGTTCATGCTTTAGATTCTGACATTCTGGCTTCTGATTCTATGATAACTTCTTTTGCCTCATCTTCCATGTTCATAAATGGCCTATTACAGGACAGCACAGAGCTGCTTCCCTGGACCACCTGCCCTGGCTGCCTAGAAGATCAACAATTACATCATTATTGTAATAATATTATTAATATTATTAGTAGTAAAAAATGTATATAAAAAACAACCCAACAAATCTGAGCATTAAGACAACTCTTTCCAAAAAGCTTGTCCCTTAATATGACACTGGTATCGGCTCTGACCTTTCTTCATCATCTTTCTCCTCCTCCTCTGAAGCTGCTGCTGGTTTGATCCAGGTTTGCTGCTGGTTTGCTGCTTCCCTGGGCTGCCTGCTGTAGCTCTCTTTCTTTTTCTTTTCTCACCCTTTCTTTTCTCGGCATTATGCTGCAATTGGTAAATACACTTGTTTGGTTTGTTACCTGGATCGGTAGCCTGCATAGGGCGCAGACTTGTGCAGACTTGCCACTAACTAAAAGTGGCATTGGTAAAAGTTTTTAAATACAGAAATGCTACCTTGGGCCATACACTAAAGCTACACTGTTAAAAAAAAAAAAAACATCATCAGGGCACTTTTTTGGTTCAGAGGGAAAAGGGCAGGTGCTCTAGCACCACCTGGTGTCTATCTGTGCACGTCCCTGCTTGTTGATAATGATTTCCTTATTTGCGGGTGAGCAATGGTGGATTGTTGTAGAGTCCTAAAAGCATGAACCAGAGGAGCAGCCAGAGAAGCATTGAGGAGATTCAAGGAGGAAGTCTTGGAATGAGTTCCAAACAAACTCTGAGTGAGGTGGCTGAGGACTGGAATCTAGGAAAATAATACGAACTGGGAAACAGGTTTCCTGAAGAGGAGACAATAAGGAGGTAACCATAAGAACATCCAGGAATGTAGTAGGGAAGTAATTGGCCTAATTACCACTCACATGAACAAAAAAATCTGGCATCTGTCTCTTGTTGTTCTTTTTTGATATTTTACAGCATATTGCATATTCTATGTTGAATTGCCACCTCCTTGAGACACCCCGTGTCTACATTTTAAATTATTTTAAATAACAAAGGTCACCTTTAAAAACTATACAATAACTCTCCACCCACCTCCCTCATTTCCACACCTCAGTATCCATGTTGCTGATAACTGACCTGATAAATAACTGAACTGATAATTTACTGCTTGTTTAGTCCTGCTTAGATAATAATCTGCTCTTTTTATACTTAATGTGAGTAGGTACCCATATAAACACAACTCTTTTTCCCATGTCCATCACCCTAGTATAAGCATCTGCCTCAGGGTATCCACTCCTCTTTAAGCTCCTCCTGATTGGGCTTGAGTAGCTCCTCCTGTGATGACACACCTACCATCACACCCTGCAATCAGAGGAGAAACACACAAACACACACACGTGCAACCACAAACAGCCCTGTGGATATCCCAAGGTACCCCCTGGAGTGGTGATGGATAAGATCAGAGGTAAAGGTGAAGCAAAATATAGACCAAAGCTTGTTTTCTCCATTTCAGGCAGTTGTGAATTGTTTCTGATTACTATACCATGTGTCAATGGATATTAGTAAGTAAAATCCACTCACGTGAAACAACAGTTAGCTGGGGCAAAAAGTAAAAATGTGCTCTTGTCACAATGTGGATTTTTGGTTCTGTATTTGTTTACATTTTAGTTTGGTGGTTGCTATCCAGTATGATTAGTCCTTGAGTTGCTGTTCTAGTGTCTTATTTTCTAGGTTATGTTCTGCTTATTGTGTGTGGTTTTGATTCTGTAATTAGTTACGTTTAGTCAGGTGTTTTTACTGTTACTGTTTGGTTAGTCCTTGAGTCCTCGTTTCTGGGTTCTGTTTCCTAGGTTCTGTTCTGTTGACTGTGTTGTTTGTACTGTTAGTAGATCTGTTCCCCCTGTGTTCTGGTCCCTGGGTGTGTTTACAGTTTGTTCTTCATCAAGCTCCTCCATGTCCTCATTTATCCCTATCTGGTTCACCTGCTCCCTCTGCCTCCATGTCTCACCTGTTTCCTGTTTCCCTGATTACCTGCCCTATTGTTTCATGTTCACCTTCGTCCCTATTTAAGTCTGTCTTCGTCTTGTGTTCCACATGGTGTTGTCATGTCCTTTTTTGTCATGTCTTCCACGTCTCGTTGGAGCTTTTGGATTTACCCTTATTTGGATCCTGTTTTAATTGCCTGTATCTGGACAGTTTTGTTGCCCTGCACTCGCCTGCAAGTAAGATGACTCTGAAAATTAAAGAAGGAGTTTTCCCACTGATCCCACTCTGCTTTCTCTGTACTTGTCTGCCTCTGGTCCACCACAAGAAAACGCATTATGACAGCTCTAATGTAAGCGCCTGTTCAAATTAAAAATTATCTGAATCTGTAGTGCGCTCTGTTCATTAAAACCTCTGGTTAAAACATGTTAAAAGCCATCAAATAAATGTGTACTTTGGAGAGTAGCTATTTTCTTGCAGCCATTTCCTGAGTTATGAACACTAACACTTTTTGCCTTACATGAACATTTTTTTTTTTTATATTTCCTATTTTGAGAAGTAGCTAAAGGAAATGGGTCTCCGTGTCAAAGAAAAGAAGTCACGGATGACTAATTAAAGATTCCTTGACACTGATAAATACACAAAAACTAAAGAATCAATCACACAAATGCTTACGTATTTTAGAGAAACTGTTAAGGAGTGACACTAAGTGATTTTGTGAAAAATAAAATCTTAATGTGAGACTTTTTTTTTCTCCAATGAGCAAATGTGTTAAAATTAAATTGAGTTTTTGTACAGTGTGAAATGCTACTGAAAGTAAATAATGTTTTTTTAAGGCTACTGACACATCCTTACCGGTGGTTCCAATAATTTAGTTGTAGAAGGATATATTGATTTCAGTTGTTTTTTTTTTTTGTTTGTTCTTTTTGTAAATCTGATATCCATTTCAAAATGGAGTCTTGAGTGTAAAACAAAAATGAAAACTAACTGTAATTAATTTTGGCTGGAGGATGCACCTTAACAAATTAATAAAAAAGGTGAAATACTATGGGCACACATATAGTAGCTGTTTAAAAACCACCCTGCACAATGGACCAGCAGAGAGTTTTTACAGCAGATTTAGATTGGTTGAAGAGATTAGGTTTACACTTGAAATAGACCATCCCTTATCTGAAAATAGTGAAGACAGAATATTTTGAGTTTATTCCAGCTCGTTTGTAAAACACTAAATAAAATATAAAAATATAATATTTTGCTATGGCATTAACCATTTACATCAGGATGTTTATAGGGCTGTTTTGTGTGTGTCTGTGCAGCTCAGCACAGACGTGTGACAAATTGGGAGATGATGCTGTCATTTTAGATTAGTTGGGTGTCAAGGCTTAGTAATTCATTCTACAGAAGATTCAATTTGATCAAAAGCCCCACATAAGTGCTATTTTATAAATCTGTTTTCTAGAAAATACAAATAAACTCAAATTATATGGTCATGTTTCATTTTTTAAAACCAATTTGTAGTTCCTGTTTCTATGCACACTAAATATGGTTAAATAACCTTTTACAGCAATTGGAGGTTGTCATCAGCTATGCTCAAAAAGGTATGCAGTGAGGGGGTTGTAATGTAATGTACAATTATGAGACGTGTGTCTTTATTGATCAATCTTGTTAAAACATTTTGTTAAAAATGGTACATATGGGTTAGTACTTTTGCTCATGCCTAAATATCACAAATCAAGTTCCCACACACTCAGACTTCATTGTTGAAATATTTTTTTTGTTTGCAAGTCTATTCCTAATACGTTTTAGTGTGAATGTCTAACTTTAACAATTACTTGGGAGAAAGTTAAAGTAGTCCTATGCCACAAGCGACATGATGAAATTAAATTGCATTGTATTGGAAGAATGTTCTGAAGAGATCCAAACAACTGAACTGCCTGAACTGGTTTTGGAAGGTTCATGCAAGTAAAACAGGAACCCTAAAATTTTAACAGGTTATAGCCAGATGCCTAGTTTGGGCTCCTGAGGGCAAAGGCTGACCAAGAAAGCATGATGTAGAGAAAACACAGTTAGGTAAGATTAACTCCAGGGAAAAAGTAGACCAGTGTTAATTTAGCAAAGTTTACTATCTTGGGGTTAGGGTTACTGCATTTTTTTGTTGTGTCAGAGAAATAAAAAGCAGCTAGGCTCAAATCCTTGTGCCCATCTATGTAGTTACAGACACACACAAAGAAGCAAATGTGAAGGGTAAACTATTTAGAATAGAATAAAAATATCCTGTATTGTCAAACAATAGGGAAATTTAGGTGTATCAGCAAAGTGAAAGGCAAATGGAATTATGCAGATACACGCAAAAGTAAAAAAAATATAAAAACAAAAGAATAAGATACTTTACAGTAAGGGGAAAAATACAACATAATGCTCATAGCATAATTGTTTAAGTCAAATATGACTTAGGCAATTATGCTTTGAGGCTAATGGTAAGAAAGAAATATTGTACAGTTTTTGAAAATAGCCTACTCAGATTAAATTATTTGTGCAACTGAGTAGGGTGATTTTGAAAATGTACAAAATATGCACAAGAAACAACAACAGACTATTTACAATAAATTGCAAAATTGTGAAGTCTAATAGCGGCTGGGAGGAAGGAAATGCAATGATGCTCCTATGCGCACCTAGGGTGCAGCCTTTCACTGCAGTGCAGTGATCTTTCACTTAGGGAGCTCACTAGATCTGCAACAGCTTCATGTATGGGGTAGGAGACATTGTCCAATATTGATGTTATTTTTGCCAGAGTCCTTCTGTCTCCCACCATCTGCACTGGGTCGAGGGAGCATCCTAGGACAGAGCTGGTCTTCCTAATGAGCTTGTCTAACCACTTTCTCTCAGCTGTAGATAAACCTCTGCTCCAACAAACTGCACTATAGAACAATGCCAACATAGTGTCAAAATGTTCTTAAGGAGCGCCCCCTGTACTCCAAAAGACTCCAGTCTCCTTAGAAGGTCAAGTCTGCTTTGACCTTTTCTATAAAAAGCATCAGTGTTGTAAATCCAGTCCAGTTTATTGTTCAGGTTATATAGAAGGGGTCAGCAGAATGAAACTAACCCTAAAAGCAGATGCAGTGAGTGAAAATGCTATACAAGTTAGATTGAAATAATGGGGAAAAAAAATTATTTAAAAAATCCTGTTTTTAGATTTCTCTGCAAAGATAAAGAACATTAAGGCTAAAATATTTAATCAGTTTAATTCAATTCCTGAAATATCTTATGGTATGATGCTTGCCGTAAAATAATACCAAATCATGTCAAATAAACAAATACACAAATGAGTTGAAATACAAACATGATATATTGTCCTCGTGAAAGATATATAAACATAAGTAAATTGGGAAACAGTTACCAAGTTTGCCTCTTGGACAACATGCATAAGTTCACTTTGGTGACTGCATATTCTTTATCTGTGTCCATCTTGGGTACATTCCATAATGCAACAATAAACTAATCAGAATAACAAATATATTTTTTATTTCCTATGCAATCATCAGTTTTAGCATTTTTAACTTTATTTAACTTTAACTTTTATTTAATCTTGATAATACTGAGAAATTCAAGTAATATAATTCAACAATAAAAACTGAAGCAAATATTTTTTTTAACTATAATATTCAACAAAAAAAACAAAATGATGACAAAAAAAAAAAAAATTTGGTTTGGTGTGCTCCTGATTGTTGAAATGAGTGTATAATTCATGCTAATATTGCAGGAGCTTCCTGAAAGTGATTAGTTCCCTCTTATTAGTCTGGTAAGGGATTTTAAAGAGAACAGCCATTGCACCGTATGAAAAATGGTTTACAAGGCAGGACATTCAAAACAACCGTCAACATCCGCAGGTCTGGTTGTTTGACCAAATTCGGCCGTCAAAGAATCTAGAAGAATCTAAAAGAATCTAATTTTGTCTCCAAAAGCCCTTAAATGTCATCAGAGGATCTATTGCAGCCTCTTGCTATGCTGGCATGAAAGTGCTTGCCTCAACAATCAGGAAAGGACTGCATATGTCCAATGTGGAGTCCTTTTTCTGCTCTCCTACAGGCCGGAATCACAGAATCTAACATGAATTTGTTATCGTATCAGAGGCTTGAGGAATATGTGAATCCATCTGTAAGAAAATGAAAGCTGAACAGAACTGGACCCTGTAACAAAACAAAAACCTACAGTATAACTATAAATCCACCAAGGACTGGCTTAAAATTTGGAAATGGGCAGTCCTGTATCTTGATTTTGATCTCAATTAGATGCTGTAGGGTTGCTTGAACGGGCTATACATGCATGAAACATCTAAGACATCTCATAGCTGAAAGTGAGGAGTGGTGCAGACCTTCCTCCGTCTGATGTTAGAAGATGGCTGATGGCTTCAAGAAGTGTTTCACTGACTAAAATGACTTTCAGTTGAAGGGGGTTAAAAGTAGCTATTAGAGGTTAGTGTGTCTTAACTTTTTCCACAGTAAGAAAACACATTTTGATATCTTTTAATAAGTAAAATATGTATGTTTTTGGTGTTCCCCTGTAGTTAAATCACTTTCTTTTCTACAGATAAATTAAAAACAAAGATTTATTACTAATATGTGAATATTTGTTCAAAGAAGATAATATTTAATGGAGTGTCACTGTCTAAACTTTTTCTTTTTTCCTTACTTAAAGATTGCCAGCCCATCTTGGGCTAAAGATTTAATGCACTAGCCAATGAGTGCCCCCAAGTGGTCAACACATTATTAGCTTAATTAATCAGAGGTTGGTAAGAGTGCACAACTGTTGCAGCCATAGCAAACATTCTTCATGTGAGTTGAGTGAATCTTTAACAGCTTTTACTGTAGCATGAGATCCAGTTATGTCATTATCAGGTCACTACTGCAACATTTGAGTAGCTCTTGAACAAACTATATATTTGCAGTATATATGTGGTTTGTAAGTTGTAATGCTTGTGCTATTTTCAAATATCCAACAAATCTGAGGCAGCCTAGTTTGGCTGGTGTGTAGTGTGTATAGAAGGTATGAGGGTATGAGAGTAAATTACTTTGCATGGTGACATGGTCTGTTTTTTCTGTCATGTGCTGATTTGTTTTTTTACCTGAAATGTTGGTTCCATTTAACGTTTGGTGTCCATAGTGGGTTTAAAAGATAAATTCATGCTGGTTTTGCGGAGATTTTTTATTGACAATAATAAAATCTTTCTTTTTTTTATAACATCATAGGTAAAACATTTCTAGGAAATTAAAAATTAGAAAAGTAGTTTTTATCACTGGGTGATTTGTTGCTAGATCCAGATTACAAAATATTTACAACTGACAAAATATCTTTCCCCAATATTTCGGGGATTTCATCAGCATGCTTGGCTATGGATCTCCTTTGAAACTACTCTTTTCACAGAAGCTTGAGTTGAAGGCAGTGAAACATGTCTGTCAGAAGTTATACTTTTCAGTTTGTGTTTGGGGAATGTGCCCTAAAAAATAAAAAAGAGCACTGTACGTTTGCCCACCCCCCTAATGATGTTGAAAACCTAGCACAAAATGATAACCAGCTCTCCATCACTGCAGCAGAATCCATTATCTATGCAAAGAGAAATGCAATGTTCTGTCTCTGTTCAGTAACTCTTCTACATAGTTAAATAAAAAAAATAAAACAGCTTTCTTTCAAACTGTAAAGTCTGTTGTTACTTGGCATGTTTTTTAAAGGCAAATCTAATTTAATCATACTTATAAGGTATATAAATGTCATATTATAGGTGCGTTTAGCAGGACCAAGGTGCAAGCAAGAGTTTGGGAGAGGAAGCATTTAATAAACTAGTAAACTTACAAGAGACGTAGGACACGGAACATGCAGAGCAACTGAAGGAAGAAGGCAATTAACACAGATAATGGGCAACACATAGTAGTAACAGAAATATCAAAATACCAGAACGAACCATGAACCTAGTCTCATAAGAATAACTACAATAATGGCCACTGAGCAGGCATGTGCAGAGAAACAGACAAGAAACTCAAAACACAAACACTGAAAAATCATGAAAATGAAATGTTTATTAGACTTGCTTATCTTTAAATTAATGTACCCAATTTGTACGTAACCAGAGTCCCAAACTGTTTTAAATAATTCTTAAACTCTTTGATCACAGTCCAAATCATGTTAGATATGAATACAGATTTACAAGATAGTTTTAATTAAACACAGATAAACCCAATAAAGTTTGTGAATGAACCAAGTGAACCCCTAAAGCCACAGATGGGTGCAAAACAGATAACGGTGTGCATACTTTCTTTTTAGCATGACTGTTTTTAGACTGTTGAATTGTTATTAATAAACAATGTGACCAAAACTCCAGTCACTCATGCACTGGTTCATTTTTAGAATGCTATAAAATCAAGAACATTCTCTAGGTTCAACTCAACGTTCAGTACAACGAACAGCAGCACCTCAGAGGTCAGGAAGTAATTAGATTGAAAGACTGCTGATTTTCTCTGTGTGCAGTAAGTCTCTACATTTAAGCAGACTTAGTCTTTGTGATCATTTCAAAATATTTTCAAATCCCATTTAGTAAGGAAATATACTGCATAGTTAATGGGTTTTAATATGCCACTTCCAAATACAAACTTATTTGTGTAAAAAAAGTGTTATGATTTAATAATACATTGGGTTTTCAAGTAAGGCATAATGTGGCTGATGAGGTTACTATAGAAGGAGTCTAATCTTAAGGAAACAACTATGAAATAAGATCAAGCTGAAGAGAAAAGATTGTAATCCCTGCAGTTTGGCAGTTTGTTACAGTAAATATAAAGAGGCTCTTTACTAGATCATTTTTGCTCATCCTGCTCATCCTGTAAAGTAATAAAGAGCACTTGCAGACACAGGGCTAATGACAAACCATTATTCCATTAGCAGCCTGTGTCTGGCTAAAGTTCAGGGTCATTTGTCCACTCTTGTCCTGTCAGCAATAATCTCAGAGTAGATTTTGTTATTCTTGTCTTACTTTTTATATGACATGTGTTTTCCTCCACATTTCCCTTTTCAACCCAGACGATGCTTAGTAGTTATATCAACTTGTCAATTCTTCAATCATACAGTTTTATTGGACTCTCTTCCCAAGTTACCCAACATCTACTTACCTGTAGGCAACAGCAAAGCAGCTACTGACAGAGAGAAACAAATAGATTTGTCATGTCTGTGCATGTATGTTTGAGATGAAAACAGATAGATAAAAAGAGAATAAGTGTGAATTTGAGAAAGAATTGTGATTATACCTCCCTTGCAGTGTGAATTGAATTGTCATCAATAGACTTCAGACTTATAGTTTCCTGCAGAGGACACAACGGAGGGTAGCCAGTGTCATGCAGAGAGTCGGCCATGTATATGAAGGTAACAAACAGGAAACCTTTATTCTCCTGTAAAGTATGTTAATGGGTTTAAAGTCATCTTAGCTATGACTTTATGTGAGGTGTAATTTTTGAATAGGCGTTAGCTGAAAAACAATGTCAGTCACCAGCAAGGGCATTCAAGGAGGTGTAGTTTAATAAAAAAAAAAGCTTTTAACAGTTTACTTCCTGTATACTGGGGAGAAATTGGATTATTCCTGATGAAATGTTGCATGATCAAGCTACTGTGAGTGCCCTTGTGTACACAAGGTTTCTCCATAAAACATCTGCAATAGCAAGTGTGAGGAGCCACAGACCTGCCCCCCTGGAACCGGAATAGATACGGAGGAGATCCGAGCCACAGATATCCAAAGGCCCCCCAGAGCACAGGAACCTCAGGAGAACCACTGCCGGGACTACCGCAACCCCACCAGAGAAGAGCAGGGGAGAGTCCCAGGGGAACCACCCAGCAGCCACAGTTCAGAAGCCCCAGGGAGCTGCAGTGACGACCCCACAGACTCCGCTGGCAGCCGTCTACGCCCGAGCAAATCCAGCCATGGACCCAGAGACCCGAGACCCCGGGCCATATAACTCCCCAAGCAGAGGCCCGACAGAGCCCAGGGGTCCAGGCCCTGGCAAGCAGTCACCGTGAGCCAGCACACACCAAAGCACCCAACCCCGGAGACCGAGAACCACAAGTACACCGGCGGGCAGAGACACCAACCACCGGCAGGTAGTGTGGCGGGGAGGAAGTAGGCCCCACATTTGATGGGGGGCCTAAACTGATCCAGGAGAGGGAGCAGCCCAAGACCCAAACTGATACAATAAACAGGCACACACAGCCACAATCACACATTCCCACCCTCATGCGTACACATAAAAACACTCACACCCAAGAAATTCAACGTAAAGACAAACATCAATGGGCTCACTCACACTGCCCCTCTCATGAACTGATTGGCTGCACCAGCTGGGTAACCAGGCCATGCCCATGCAGGCCAACCGCTCCAGGCCAAGCACAACCCGCCAGCCGCCCCAGTGCAGGCACAAGACATGCTCCACCGCCCCACCCACTCGACCGCCAACCACAGCCTGGCGCCCAGCCAGGGGCCAGACCCACAGAAGGAAACATTGGAGGAACTGCCAATTCCACACCCAAACCCCAGATATGCCCCAGGATGCTGGCCACTCACCCTCCCACATGGTACACCCCTGCGCACCAAGCAGGCCGGCCAGACCCTCCACCAAAGTGAAGCTACATCTCAATCAACACTGCATACTGCCCGGCCAAGACACCCTCGCCACAGCCCGGCACCACCCCAACCAACAGACCGGGCACCAAAGCCAGGGACCAGCCAGAGATCCTAGGAAATCCAAGCAATCCCAAGAGAGCCGAAAAGCCAGCCCCAGCACCAGACAACCCCCAAGACCTGAACCCCAATCGCAGATCCCGACCAGATGGCCCGCCTCCTCTCCCAGCCTCCGACCAGCAAACGGGGATGTGAAAAGATCTCACGCCTACCTCTGCCCGCTCAAATGTGGTGTTGATGTGTGTTGTTGTAGTGTGCATTTAAAAAGAAAAAAAAACAGGTGGTGAAGAGGGTCTGCCATGGCCCCTTCCCCCACCCAGAACCCTCAATGCCTATGCAACTTAACCCTTAGAGGTGAGCACAGGCACCAGAGGTTAGGTTAAAAAAATACCCTCCCCTTTGATGCCATTGAGCATGCCCACCCCCAAGGCCCTACATGTGAATGTCATGAAAATGTTATAAATGAGAGTGTCTAAGTTGTACAATAAAATTGGGGCACAGGCTGCCATGGGACAGCAGAGATGGACGCACCTGCACCCCAAGGCCCTACATGAATGGTAATGTGATGGAGTGGGCAGAGGGAGGTGTCCAGGGTTGGGGAGGGAAGGACTGGGGGGCAAAATGCTCTCCCATGGAGCCAGCTCCCCAGCTGATCCCAATAGGCACCCCCGTTCGCTGAGTTCCAACAAAGGACGGAGATATAGGCACATCCATCAGGCGACAGGCTAGGGACAGGCACCAGGCCCCGAGATCCTACTGAAAACCAAAACCCCCAGAGCCAGCCAGGCAGTCAAGCAGACCCCGCGATGGACCACCCTACCCACCACCGTACCCAAGGGAAAGGCGCTAGCCCAGCAAGCCGAAGGGCACCACAGAAATGCCACAGCAGGCACAGCAAAGGGGCTGCACTCACTCCCGAGACACAGAACCATCAACATCCATGCCAGTCAAGCAGAAACAAGTAAGCCAAACTTAGCCACAGTTCACACTGAGCCAATACCATAGCCACACATCCTTCTATACATTGGTAGGGGCACTGTGAAGACCACCAACCCCAAGCACAGCGTAATTTTAAATCTAATCTGAATTCAAACTTTTGGAATCACCTGGATCCGTCAACTTAAAGCACCAGAACTATCACTAAGAAAGAATGGAGGACCTTACTATGCTCCAAAATTGGGTGTTTGTCTCATGCACAGAACCATCTAGATCTCTGCAAGCTTGTGGTTCAGACACTTGCATGATAGAACAATCTTGGTACAAACAGCTGTTGTTTCAGCAAGAGAGACACTCTGGCAGACAGCTGGTTCTGGCCCAGGTCTTCTGGATGTTTTGGCAGCTAATTAAAAATGCTTCAGTATGAGTTTTGACAGGTACCCTTAAGAGAGATCACATTACACCAGCGCTTGCCTCCTTACACTGTTTCCCTT
This sequence comes from Characodon lateralis, assembly GCA_036250325.1. Lineage (NCBI taxonomy): Eukaryota > Metazoa > Chordata > Actinopteri > Cyprinodontiformes > Goodeidae > Characodon > Characodon lateralis. The sequence continues at coordinate 19,399 of JAHUTJ010050258.1, forward strand.
TGAAATCAATGAAATAATTTAAAATTCATCTAATTTAAAGACTCCCTACCTGTTTTTAAACCTAACTTAAAACCTACATTTCTGAAAGACTTTTTCTTTATAGTTTTTAATGTTACGAGGTCACTTTGTTTTTACATGTTTAATGGTTTAATTTGTTTTATTTGGATTTTTCTTGCAAACTGTCTTATCTCTTGTATTTGTTTATTTATAATCATCTGAAAATAAAGCTGAGATTATTTTAGTTGGCATCTTTGGCTTGAAAAAAATACTTCTAAAGGAAGTTAGTAAGTGACTCTGCATATTTGTCCATGATGGATGGAGCTAAATGCGAATCTTGCACAGATTCATAAAGAAAAAGACAAATGTTGCATAGTTAACAGTGGAAACAAATATTTAATGCAACTGATCCTCAAGGCTAGTCAGGCTTGTATTCTGACCGAGTTGTGCAAGGCTTCCTTATAGATTCTGAGGTTCTAATTTACTAAACCCAGACTCAGCTCTCCTCTTTACAGAAAATCATCAATACTGGCTGATCAAAGGCAGTGTTAGGGTAACGACAGACATATGTCTTATTAGACTGCCAATGGACAAAACACGTTCTTTAGACTGAGAGAGACAAAACATGTCAACAAACTGTAGGCTTAGACATATATCTATAATATATTGACTGTATCTCATGACTGGGGTGTTTTTTCACATTACTAATTTAAATGTGTAAATCTTCCACTGAATAAAAGAGTTTTCACAGAGTTCATTCAGAGTTCAACAGTTTAACAATAATTACTATTAATGATTATAGATGATTTTAATACTAACTGAATTTCTAGACTAGCAAAATAAGATCATTCATCCAGGAGAAACACTGACAACTGAAAGAGCATTCAGGTAAAACTTTTGAGTCTCAAGTTCAGAAAAACATTCATGTTTTGAAGAATCTAGGATACTGCATTGAAAACTGCGTTGTTTTTTTTTGGCTCAACCTGAATGTCTGGCATGACCTTTAAGGAGAATAACAGGTAGGTGAAAGGTCAAATCTGAGGTATTCATGACCACTACACAGAATATTGACATTTCCACCTTGAGAATAAAACCTATAAAATAAGGCCTGCCAATATAAAGGCATTGTGCCTCACCACAGACCATGTTTCTTTCACTTTACGTTTTAGGGCTGCCGAAACATCTCTGCACATCATCAAGGTTTTTATTTTTATAGAAACCCAGATGGAGACAAAACTACTGAGCTGAATCTTACATGTTATGGGAATTTGAAAGAGGTTCAGGGCTTCTAAAGAAACAAGTGAAGCTGCTTTACAACTACTTTAATTATTTATCATCTTGATGCAGCAGTGAGGTGCAATTTACAAAGGAATATGTAATGGTTTTATCAAACTGGTAGGCGCTAACATACTGCAATCATTGTTTTGAAATGTTTTGATGTTTTGTCATACCTTTAGTTTAATTTGGGGTCATTTCTTCAGTCCTATAAAAAATCATGTTTTAAACAAAAACTTCCCTCAAAGAAAGAGACCTATTTTTTACTGTTCCCTTGACTTTCATGGTATGAAAGCTCTTTTCTGTTGTGAGAAATTACATCTCAACCACGACCACTGATTTTGAAGTGCAGCTTGTAGAAAGAAAGGGCTAAATCACACATAAGAGATCTAAACACATGTAGAAACTTGTGGACTCAGACTGAATCTGCACACTTGAAGGGGGAATGGTGGATAAAAAAACATAGCAAGCTCATGTGTGATAAGAAGAAAGAGAGAACATTTCTTAGGAGGAGGATTAAAATATTGTTGATGAAATATGACATTTTAACAATTAAACATTGCATTACCACGGTAAACATGCAACTTTTGGAATTCCATGCATATATTTAAGGTCTTTCAGTAAGAATTCTGAAATAATTTCATATATAGCCCAGCACTCAATGAGCAATGTTGGAGTATGCATTGTTACATTACTTGTCTATTGCAGGGCCAACATGAAGATGAACAACCACACATGCACACATGAAATTAGACCTGAGAGCAAAGCCACCAGTTGGTCCAAATTTGAACATGCATATTTTTCCACTCTGGTACTGCAATACATATTACTAGAACAGTGCTCACAACACAAATTGAATAAATTAGGGATCTAAAATAACAGTTAACGTTGTAGAGTATATAAAATGTTCACACAGAAGTGGATGCAGTGCTTTGGTAAATGTAAAGGTAATGACATCAACTGTTGTTACTGCCAAAGGCTTCTGTCGGAGGATGTGTCCAGCTGTTTTATTTTAAAGAAGAAAATGAAAAAAACACAGAACTATATTATATAAATGTACATATTCCAGCATTGTAAAACATACCTTAGGGGTATAAAGGCACTTTGAGTTTAACTGAGTTTGGGGTATACTACAACAGAATATTATTGAGACAAGTCAGACGAAGTTCAGAAAAGTGTTACCCAAACTGAAAAACATACAATTGTGTCACTGCTCACAAAAATGATTTTTTTTTTTCTTTTTCATCTTATGAATATGAATTACAAATAATAGTGGGGTTCCAGTCTCTTCTCAAGATCATACTTTGAGAAATCAGATAGTAGAAAAAGTATTCATATAAATAAAATCTAGACACAAAATACCATCAATGCTTGAACAAGAAAATAAGGTGACACTGCCCTGAAGAGATGGAGTCATACACGTAGAATAACTGGGTGAAAGTTGTATACAGAGATGAACCACAAATGTGAATTTAGCAAGAAGATAAGAAAATTTTTATTTAGAGCAAGTCTCGAAAACACATAAAGCTGACAACCTTAAGAAAACAAGCATATTATTACAGTGATTGATGATGTGCAGTTGCATATCAGGTAGAGACAGAAAAAATGGGGCTCATTATTTCTACAATAATGTGCAGTCGCACATTAAATACTTCGACACTTTTGTCATTTCATCAATCAAAATAGGTTTGTGGATGCTGAAGCTATATTTGAGAATGGTAATACATTGTGCTATAAATATGAAAACCTTTCTTCAAGAAAGTCATATTAGCTTAATTACATGGCCAGCAGACTGCTCAGCTCTTAATCTTATGAAAGATCCATGGTTGAAACAGGGAAAAAAGTCATGACAAGACTTCATGCAAAGCTTATCTGTCAACTGCTACAAGGGAAAGTTTGATGATGAACGTTGCTTTTTATTAGTGAAGTTTATGTCTCTAGGCATTGAAACTAGTGAAGCCAGACATGAAACAAGTTCTGATTGTAACTTCTTTGTTGCTTCAAGTAAATACATTTCATGTGGCAGGTACAGGGGTTGGACAATGAAACTGAAACACCTGTCATTTTAGTGTGGGAGGTTTCATGGCTAAATTGGACCAGCCTGGTAGCCAGTCTTCATTGATTGCACATTGCACCAGTAAGAGCAGAGT
>JAHUTJ010050259.1:0-22809 GCA_036250325.1 Characodon lateralis
GTGGAAAATATGAGCCGATTATTATAAACGAGGAAAACTCTCTCGGTGAATAAAACGGCTTACAGATTATGGAAAATGACTCCAGATCCGGGCTACATGTTTTTCCCAGCACTTTTACGTCTCTGCACCAACCTTCATTTATATAAAAGCAGATTCCACCTCCTCGCTCATTCCCCGATAGCTCCGCGCTGCGATCCGCTCTGAGCAGCTGGAAGTCCGGCAACAGCAGTGCGCGGTCCGGGATGTTTTCACTCAGCCACGTCTCGGTGAAGCAGAGAACCGCTGATCCGCGGAGGTCCGTGTTTTTACCGGTGAGGAGAAGCAGCTCGTCCATCTTGTTGTTTAGAGAGCGGACATTTGCCAGCTGGATTGAAGGCAGTGGTGTGCGAAGTCCTCTTTTGAGGAACTTTACCAGCGTGCCAGCACATTTCCCCTCCGATGCTTTCGGCGCAGAATCCCATATAGAGCCGCAGCTCCGCTTGCCAGGAGCTCAGTGAACCTCGGATCGATGAAAGATGGTGAAAAAATCCCAAGAGAGGACTCTCTGATGTTGAGAAGTTCCTCTCTACTGAATGAGACCACAGGATTGTGGCCCGACACCACAGAACTGTGGCTCGAAAAACATAAAAACACACAAAAACCAAAAACAAACAGAGAGCGAAGCTCTGAGGCGGCCATCGTCGGCGCCATCTTGCTTTCGGGCTAAAGGGGCAGATGGACAAAGCTGTTGGAGGATGCAAAATATTAGTGAACCTAAGTTTGCATGTGCCTCCATTTCTGAAGTTACAAGCTTAAAAAATTTCTCTCCAACACAATCAAGCTCCTGTGCTGACACATTTTACCCACATTTAGATGAGACATGCATTTAGAAGGAAATACTGCTCTTATGTATGTTTATTTATGTAAATCACAGCTACAACATATGTCGCCTCACTCTCCAAAACCAAAACTGTTTGTCTTAAGATTACTCCAAAAATAGGGGCTGGAAAAATCTGGCGGTAATTTTGGAGCAACAGAACAAAAAGAGAAACAAGCAACTTGTTGCACAGCTGGAAATGCAAAAAAAAAAGTGCCAGAGAACCGAATCTGTCTTCTAGTTAGGCCTGCCTAATACAAAATTATTATATATAATTTTCTTGTCAGATAAAATGTCTGAACTGTGTTTATTAAACTCATTCTAAATAAATGAACATTGCAGAGAAGATACAACACCTTTTTTATTAATGAATACCTCGTCATTACACCACCTGGGGTTTTTTATGGGGTTCTCCACATTTTGTATTCCACCTGTGTCCCTTGGACAGAAAATCCTCTTTTAAAGAGAAAAATATTATGTAACAACATATTTTTTTCAACCTTCTTAATGAATAGTATTACTTCCTTCAGCCCTTATGACACAAAACAACTATTCAGAATTTTTTGCCACTTAAATGTCAGTTTTAGTGGGTAAAGTATACTTCAATAAAAAAATAAATAAATAAATAAAAAAAAAGTATAATTGATTTTTCCGCTTCAGAGCATGTGAAAACTGATTTCAAAACTTTAGGTGCAAACTGCTCCCATCTGCTGGACTTGTTAGCATTTATTCAGTGCAAAGAGCTTTGTAAATCTAGAAGAGAATGTAAATAAATACAGAGTGCAAGAACAGCTGCAAAAAACAGCACAGAGACTGCACAGCTTTTGTAAATACTCCCCTTTAGTTGTTGATGTATTGTGTGTAGCGTCTTAGTCTTCTTGTTTTATTTTGGTTATCAGTTTTCTTTTATTCAGTGTTAAATACTATTTCTTTCTTTACACCTTCTTCTGAGTTGTTTTGTGGCTCCTTGGTCTTGTACTCCTCTTGTGTTTGGTCACACAGTATATTTACTGTTTTGTATTTTTTACTGGTGCTTCTTGTTTGTGCATCCCTTCATTCTTCCCACCAGTAGCATTCATATATCCCTGGAAATGTCATCACATAGTATACCTATTTCAAATGAATAACAGTATTTACTGTCCATAAGTGAGGAGGAGGATGGTCCGTCTGACAAGACTCGCAGTCATGGGCAGTTCCAGACAGGGGCCAACAGGGGTTAATGCCCGTGTAGAACTGGCCCCTGTACTGAAGACATAATACTAAATCAATTTCTTATGATGATATGCGCTGGCACAGAAACAGTAACTTAATTAATATTTTATTGTAGTTTTCACCTTTACAGTTTTACTTTAACATTAAACTAAAAATGAAGGTGTGGCACTTTAAGCTTCAGCCGTGTTGTGATAGAATCACAATTTTCATCTGGTAGATCAGGGGTCTGGAACCTGCAGCCCCAGAGCTGCAAGTGGCTCTGTGGCTCACTTGATACATTAAACGATGAACTGTTGCCCTGTTTTTTTTTTGTTTCATTCTTTTGTTCTGTGTCCCCATGAAAGAAACACTGGCCTAACTCTGTGCCCCCTGGTTATTCTGATCTAGAACCACCACTGCTTACAGTGAATAACACAAAAGAGTTAAAATAAAACATGGTGGCTAGCAGTGACTAGCATAAGCTAACTAGCTTTAACTTTGGAAACCCAGATTTTTTAGCCTTAGCATTAGCTATCCAGATGCTGCAACCAATGTAACCAAGGGTTGTTAGAGCAACTTTAATTTATTGGCAGGATTACAAAATCAAAATACTTTCCAAAGAAGCGTCCAAAGGAGTAAAATTGATGGGCATCAGTTCTGAAGCTCATTAATTTCTGAGTTAAACCTCATTAGTATAATCAGTTTTTTCACTGGCTTTTGCAACGTTTCTTGGCTGGAAGCGGTTGCCAGGCGACAAGAGCTGTGTCCAAAATGTCTTCATTTGTCAGTCAGTCAGTCACTCCTTGCAAATCTAACTGTAAAATACAATATTGCATGCCTATAGCTGTCAATGTAATTTTGCATAATCACTGTAAAATACCAAGCTGTGGGAGGACTCATGAAATGGATCATGTCTTTATGTTTAGTGTTCTTTAGGATTAGCAATCGAACTGAAAAAGTGGACAAACCTTTTTATTTCAGCCATCTCCAGCACCAACCTGATGTGTTCTGTAATAACATCAGCTTCTTGTTGTGGGCAATATCACTGTGAGATGGAGTTTTTTTTAATTTAAAATAAATGTAGTTTATATTTAACCGACGGCGCAGAAAACAACTTTATTTACTCTTTATTTATTTACATTTGTATATATTCTAATCGACTTTTTAACAAAGTTTAAATATGGGCCCATTGATTGGATGAAATGTGTAATTTCTTCTGAAGGAAACTGTTCTTCCTTTCTGTGCAGAGTATAGTTGCCAGTCTCTGCTTTTCACAATCGTAATGTGCATAACAACAAATCAAATGCTATTTGTCAAAATGGTTAATTATATCGTTAAAGTACATAGCTCATAACAACACACATACATGCGTATTTTACACCATTGAGTTTAATTGCAGAAATGAATGTCTTTCTGAAGCGAAGACGAAATCTACGCTCATTGGAGAATATATTTTCTGTTATACTGTTAATGACTTTTAGAAACTGTATTAGTAGCAGAGTTCTGCAAATTATTTTTCACAGAGGGAGGCTTTGCTGCTGAGACTTGCAAAATACAACATATTCTCCTCCTCCATTGTCCATTTATTGCTGTACCTCAGAGGGTGATCCGCTATCATCAGTATTCACAAATTCACCCCTTGTTTTGGGTGACACTGATTGTTAAAGAATATTTAGACTTAAAATCTACCAGCACTAAAGGTTTCGCTGTAACCTTGACCACAAGGTTACGAGGAGTCACCACTTGAGATATTCTTTTTTAATGTAACAGCGTTAGAGGTCGGAGTTTCCCGAGAAAACTCATGTATGCAGGGGGAGAGGAAACAAACTGCACCCAGAAAGGCCCTGAGCCCGTAAAACAGAAGTCCAGGTGTGTGTCCTGCATCTGTCTATTGTTCCAAAATGGTCCTGGTTTGACTGATGTGATGCCAGAGGCAGCTGGATTCCTTCAGCATAGACTTGACCAATCATACTTTGGCCATGAAAAAGAAAAATTATCAAGCGATGCCAGTTTAGCCTGGCCTCCTTGCTCAAAATGACATTAGCTCGGTAGGCGTTCCAGCTAGTGCCTCACCATGCATTGAACACCAAGCGGCTTGTTTAGGTATGAGAAACACAAATAAATTGGGTTATTTTGCAGAAAATCCAGGGGAAACATGCAGAATAAAACATTATTAAGGTATTGTTAGATATACACTTAGGGGAATAAAGATGTGTATAAAACCTTAAAATAACTTCACTAGATAAATACACATAATTAATACAGAGGGGACCTGAGCTGACCATGGAGAAGAGCTTCATTCTGTGTCTGGTGAACTATTCCAGTGTTCCTTTGGAAAGACCCATTGATGATCCCAGAATCCCAGGCCCACAACATCACAGATCCTCCACCATATTTAACAGTGGCCATAAAGAGTTACCCACTGGTTGCACGTAGAAGGCATCTATTGGCTTTTGGAGATGTTTTTAAGTCCCCTAAAGATAATTTTAACTTGGACTCTCATGTAGCCCAGTTTGTCCCACTTCCAGCTGAATCAAACCTTTTAATTATTGCTCTAAATGTAAATTGGGGAACTTTTACAAAAGCAGCTATTCTCTCATAGCCATATCCTGATCTATGAAAATCAACAAACTTCTGCCTTGCTTGATTCAATTAATCTTTATTCAAAGAGGACTTTTTATACACAGCCCACACAATGCTTACCTTAGGATAAAAACAAGAGGCAGTGATAAACAAACAACAGCTAAGATAAAACTAACAAACAAAGCATAAATAATTGTGTTATAATTGTAACTTGTGTAGTTAACAGAGGGATTGTCGGTTTGAAGCCCAGACTCTAAACATTCAAAGAGTGTTAAAACTAAGATCCCAAATAATGAAAGTATTAATAAAAACAAATAATAATAAACTATTTACAAATTAATGAATAAATAACAAAAATTTTAAAAAGAAATGTAAAAAATGACAAGTTCTTAATGAATGCATTTGATAGGAGTAAATTAAAATCCTAATTTAGCCCACACAACTGGCATACAATTGTCATTATCATGAAAATAAAACTAATGTAATTCACTAAATACAATTACTTTAAATCAAAAGTCTAATTCTTAAGATAAGGAATATATAATCCTAATTAGTAAAAGTTGACTAAAAGCCAAACCGCATCAATGGTTTCTGCTGCCCTCAGGTCATGTTCTCCTCTCTTTCCAGTTTTGAAGTGTGGTTTAAGAGTAAAGAGCCCATGTGTTCCATCATATCACTCATTCAAAGTTTGAAGTACCCTTAATAAATGTACATCTTTTCAGCATTTTTCAGCATTACATTATATGGATACCATTTAGTGTGGATGACCCTGCACATGTGAAGATGAAAAAAGGTCAAATGAGTAATTTCATCACTATACACAACTCAGTTTAGTGTTTTTCGTTTTCAGGTTTAGATACATTTTACAAACTGCCAGGTTGAAAAATGGACCTTCAGATTACGCTTGACAAAAATACTCAGTGCTGTGTGGACATTATTGCCTACAGGTACTCCAACACACCAGCATCCACACTCAGGAGGAAGTGTTTGTGAATTCACCATGTGTCCAGTAAATGCTGATAATGAAGCTGTCTGTGGTGATCAATAGAGATCAGCTCCGTCACTTCTCAGTGCTCCTTCTGCTCGCCGCCTCCCTCCCTGCTCTTATCTCAGTCCATCCCCTCCATTCTCCCCTGCTCCTTCTCACTTCTCGGCCTGATTTGTGGCTCCTCCATCATCGCTGACTCTTCTCCCCCATTCAGTCTCCAGCATCATCATCAGCCTGGAAATATGTGCTTCTACCAGAACTGAATGAAAAGTTTCCCACTGTGCGAAAAATAGCTTTCCGAGGTGCACATAAAAACTGGCCAACTTAAAACAAAAAGCTGAAAAGTTGAAGTGATTTAACAAGCTTTTATTCTTCCATAGAAGGAGGTAAAACATGTTCAGGCTGTCCTGTACAAATGGTCATCCAATTCCTATAAAAGTATGGTGAATCAATACCAAGCAAAAAGACTTTGAGCCTTTTCTCAACTGGAAGTGCAGGTGCAGCTTAATCAATTAGAGGATCCCAGGAATGTCAATTTATTTCCCCCATTGAATTCAAAAACTGATAAATACAAAGATTAATTACACAGAAAATATATATTGAAGTGTTTATTTTGATGATTATGTCAGTCAGTCATTTTCTACCGCTTATTCCATAGTGGGTCGTGGGGGAGCTGGTGCCTATCTCCAGCAGTCTATGGGCAAGAGGCGGGGCACACCCTGGACAGGTCGCCAGTCCATCCAGGGCAACACACAAACAACCATGCACACACTCATTCATACACCTAAGGGCAATTTAGAGTGACCAATTAACCTAACAGGCATGTCTTTGGACTGTTGGAGGAAGCCGGAGTACCCGGTTAGAATCCACGCATGCACGGGGAGAACATGCGAACTCCATGCAGAAAGACCCCAGCCAGGAATTGAACCCAGGACCTTCTTAATGCAAGGCAACAGTGCTACCAACTGCACCACCGTGCAGCCCCTTGATGATTATGTCTCATAGGTAATTAAATACCAAAATTATGTCTTTCCAAAAAATGTGGATATTACATAGGACTGAATGTACAAAAGGTACAACCAAAAGTACAAAAATGGTGTCTTGACTGCTGTCTTGACAGTTGTCTAGCAGAGAGTACCTGGTAAACTTCATAAGGAAGGTAAGCCACAAAAGGACACTGATAAAGAAGATGTTTACAGAAGTGTGTTTGCAAGTGGAAGGAAACCTCTAAACTAGGAAGCAAAGTTCAGAGTTTAAGGGAGACTCCCAAAACTAGGACTGCAGTTGGAATCAGACCTTTGAGAGCCAAACCACACAGAAGTGTAAAGAACAAAAACTGCAACAGTTGCGTTCCTCGTGTTAAATCTCTCCGTAGCAGAGAGGTCAGAAGAGTCTTTTCTGGGTTAAGGCATAAAAGGCAGGTCTTTTTCCCAGTGGTCCAAAGTCATCTTTTCAGATGAAAAAATATGATGCATTTCAAGATCCAAGAGTTAAAAGGAAACGTGGAGAGGCACATAATCCAGGATGAGAGATTAATGGTATAAATACATTGATTTTATTTGTCCATGCAGACATTTTCTATGCCTGCTTCATCTTTGCTGAGTTTTTGGGCCACTAGAGCTTTTCTCCCTCAGTCAATGGGCAAGTACCCAATGCCAGTCGATCACAGACAACATGCACGCACACCTAGCCACACCTAGGGGACCATAACTGTGGCCAATTTGCATAGCATGCATGTGTTTGGACTCTTGAAGGAAGTTGCAGTCGGAGAGCCTATGAATGCACTAAAAGGCTCCCAATGGGTTTTGAGCCCAAAGCCTTCTTGCTGCAAGGAAAATTAGCCAAAAGCTGCACAACTCTGCATCGTATAGTATGACATGTATTTGTTTTTGTCCTTTGTTTTCTTTCATCTGATTGATGCTGACCTCTAAAAACTCTTTCCAACCTTCTACTCTCCATTTGTTTGGTACTCTCATCTGTTTCGAGCTTAAAAAAGCAATAGACATTCTTCCCCTCTTTCTCAGCAACGTTTTTTTTAATTAAAGTCTTCATCATTTCATGCTTTTAAAGTTTGCCATGCACAAATACTTTTGTATTTTTGAAATCACACAGTGTCTGCCATACACATTCTTTAAAGCGGGATTTTCAGAGAAAGGACCAGTTCTTTGGTTATAAAGGTAGTATTTCCTGGGTGGATAAAGTGGACTTTAGTCCCAGTTTAGGACTGGAAATGTAGACGTCTTGTCTGGTCATTGAGGTCGACTGATTGAGAATGTTTAATGGGCTTGCCGACTTTAACACTTGTGTGTAGTATCTTGTGCTTTCGCTCAGTTTCACATTTTTTTATAGCATTTGGAGGAATATACAGGACAACAGAGAGACACCGACAAATGGCATCTCAGGCATGCTAATAATTATTAGCTGAACAGCCAGTAAAGACTGATCATCTACCATGAACACAAACTGGTGCAAACAGTGACTCACTGACAGAGCAGAACGCTGTCTGTCTGCCATCGAGTTGTAACAGTCTTTGTAGTGATTAGGCCAACTTCTGTTTTTATCTCGTCTCAGCTTGAATCTTACTCACTCATCCCTCTGCAGCCCAGCTGCAGTGAAAATAGCTGATTTATTCTAACTTCTGTCCCAGTTACTCTCGCTTTTTATTTTTGGTTGATCATAACTTGTGGTGATGTTTGGTCCTCATGCTAGAGTCGACTAATTGGATGGCAGCAGAGTCAAATTTGATCAGCTGAGTCTGCAGCACTTCGCCCAATCTCTGCAATATCTTCTCTAGCATTGCTGAATGCATCTTTTTCACAATTAAACATAATGTTATGATCAGATGGGGAACCATTGTCCTGTGTGTTTTAGATGTTTCTCTGGTCCAACACTTCTCTATGAAATGAATGGTTCACCAGGCTGCAAAACCCGATGACAGGAGGACATCATTCAGGCATCTGAATCATTTGTGTTGAAGTAGAGAACACATATAAAACATGCATGATACCAGCTCTCAAAGACTGGAGTTGGCCATCCCTGGTAAAGACCTTTCCATTATAGCTCCAGATGTTCGTTCAGGTTCATTTTCTCACAGAAGGGTGAACATCAGCCTCAGCCTCAAGTCTTTTGCAGCCTCCAACAGGTTTTCTTCTAGTGTGTCTTGTATTTAGTTCCATTCATCTTCCCATTAACTCTGACCAGCTTTCCCATCCCTGCTGAAGAAAGCATCCCCACATTATAATACTGCCACCAACGTGTCTCATGATGGATCTGGTTTGTTTAGGGTGTTAGTTATTTATAACACACAGGGCGTCACATACAGGCCAAAAGGTTCAAGAACATTTCTTGACATGTTTGTCCCACACGGCTTTTAGCAAACTGCAGGGTGGAATTCTCAAGGCATTTCTAAATGCAGTTGGTGACATTGCATTTATTTAGGAGTGAAAGAGGAGGTGTGAATACATGTTAAGGACACCTTAAGGATTGTGACTGTAACATGTCAAAATGCAAAGAGGTTTGAAATAGAATTCATGTAATGCTGTTCTTTGTTTTCTGTAACGCCACCACACTGACCAACTTTTAATGTTTTAAAAATGTCATGTTACACCAGCAGCACTGTTGTGTTTTCAAGTGTGACAGGCAAATGCAAAACAAGCCTGATTAAAAATTATGATGCTGGCATCAGCAGCCAAAAAGACCAGCGAGTTCTGGCCTTTGATGTCAACCAGCTGCACCCTTACATCTACTTCCTCAACACGCACTCCTCATCTTCCTTCTCAGCAATCGTTGAAGGATCTCGGCTGATTGCCGTGGTTGATGGCTGCGAGGAGAGAAGGAAAAGCTGTGCGATGGAGAGGGGAAGATGATCGGCTGTGGCAAAGAAAATGACCGAGTGCCGTTTTGTCCCCCTTGTGCAAATTTTAGATTTAGGGGGTTTCAGATGTTCACCTCCCTGCAGCTGCAAAATCAATGAGAGAGAGAGAGAGAGAGAAGAAAAGAAAAATAAACACCAAACCCAGGGTTATCAGAAGTGATAACTGAAGTGAAACTGAGCGGGGTATGATAGGTTTGGGTGTTCAGACTGCTGATGCTTTAATAGTTCCAGGTCTTTGTTTTTTTTGTTTTTTATTTTTATTTGGTGTATTACTCCAACACTAACAAATAACAGCAGCTTTAACTCCAGTTACCACTGGGTACATAATCATTGCTAATGAGCCAATTAAACAAGGAGGTAATGACATACAGAAAAACTTGCTGTTGTATCCATTACGACTACTGTTCTTTTATCTTATGTAACAATTACTACAAAAACGTGGTATAGGCAATCCTAGTTTCTTTTCACTTTAAATTTAATTTCTGGAAATCATCTCAAGACCAACCACTTGATGCTTTATGACTCACAGATATGATCCAATGTGAGCCACAGTTCAAAGTGAGTCAATCATGCACTGAATGAAACAGGCACTGATGTTGTTCTTTCCTCCTTTTCTGTCTATAAAACAAGGATATGATGTACGGTGACCCTGTCCAGACCTGGCATTAAAACAGGAAACAGATTTAAACCCGACCTTCACACCTGTTATTAAAATCTGTCAGGAGTGATCAGATCACAGTTTAGTGTGATTAATTACATTTTTGGAAAGCTGAGTTCATATTCACCAGCCACACCCAGGCATAACTAATGCAAGATCGGTGAACATAAAACATTACTAAAGAAGAACCTGTCTGACAACATGAAGTAAGATAACAGTTTTAAGAAAGCTGAACTTAATCCCTGCATCTAAAGACATTCAAGACCAGATGAAAAACAAAGTCATTGACGTTATGGGTCTGCTGTCATGTTGGGGTGGGAATGATTCAAATACAGAGCAAACTAAAGTGAGAACTTTAATAGAAAACAACACAAATTAAAATAACATACACAACTCAGGCAGAACTAGTAGGACCAACTGGAGTAACAGAGAAAATGAGCAAGAAAACGGAAGGAACCAGTGAGGAATGAAGAGAATGGGTTAGCCTGGTTTACACACCAGGATTTTTATGCCAATTATTGTCCCGATCATTCCCTTCCGACATGCCTCAATCATCATGATGGTTCTTAAGATAATCTTATGAAATAATCCCATGTGTGGTGTGTGAAGAGTAATCTAGTCTGCTCGGAAAGACCACCCTGACCTCAGATCAGGGATATTATACATGTTGGATTGTCTTGGCCCAATATCCTACTATGTGGGGTTTTCTTCGAGGACAAATGAGCATGCAGCCTGTTGAATCTGACATACAGCCAATCAGAAAGCGAGGTGAGAGAAACATGAAAGGGAATTACTCTGAACTCACGTTTGATCTCAAGAAGGTTTGTAAGATTTCTCTTATTCTGTTATTTCTTTTATATCTACTATTTTTTATCATCACGTGTGGGGTCTTTCAGATAAGGCAGGGGTAGAGAAATGACAAACCAGATCTAGTCAGAGGGAATAAATTGCAGCTGAGGCAAAGAGAAGGAAGAGCAATCAGAGGAAATATGGAGCAGCTGGGACAGAAAAAAAGAGCAGAGCAAACAAGAGGAGAAAAGACAAATAAACTTGAATGGAACTGAACAAGAAGCCCTAGGAGAAATGCCAAACAGAGATCTTTTAGGAAACAATCCAAAGAAATCACAAAAATGACAAAGAATGAACTAAAGAAATACACCTAAGAATAATGAGCACAAGGACATGAACTATATGGCAAAACCCAAGTGTCAAAAATAATAGAATATAGCAAGACCTATCGAACATAACAAGGAACATCCTGAGAAAGATGAACACAATTAAAAACCATAATTTAACACCTCAGGATCTTGATATCTGCAAAGTGGAGTCACAAAGCCATTTCCTAAGGCTTTGTGACTCCAGTGAACCACAGTCAGAGTCATTATCAACAAATATAAGCAACAATGAACAGTGGTGAACCTTCCCAGGAGTGGCCATCTTGCCAAAATGACGCCAAGAGCAGATTAATTACTCATCCAGGAGCTCACAAAAAAAGCAAGAACAACATCTTTAAATCTGGGGGTCTCGGTTGCATCAGTTAAGGTCAGCATTCATGAATCAACAAGAAGAAAGACACTGATCAAAAATTGCATCTGTGGGAGAGTTTAAAGATGAAAGCCTCTGCTGAGCAGAAAAATCACAAAGTTCCATCTCACATTTGCCAAAAGTATCTTGATTGATTTACCTCCTCCTGCCATGTTCTGGCATGTTATCCTGTCTTTACCATTTTGAACAGTGTATAAGAGCCATATTTACACATATTTACAGAAACTCAAGGAATACTAAGAAAAAGCCTACACAGTCTCATCAACTCTTTCAATAGCAAAAGCATAAATTACAGAGCTGCTTCAGTTACATTTATTTTATAGACTGTTTGGGGTGTCAAACCAGTTGTTTCGTACTATTGTGTTTTTTTCCACTGCAGAACAAATTCTCTAAAAAATAGATTTTTCTAAATTTAATGTAAAATATTTTTACGCATTTCAAGCATCTTTATCAGAGGTGCCAACAATTTAGGAGAGGTTATATTTTCCTTAACCATCATACTTTTATTGATTGGTGCTTCTAATTTTATGTTTCATTCAATTGTTGGCACGCTTTAAATCCTTTATTGTATAAACTGCTGGCTGATGTTAGTGCTGCGAAATTATCATTTCTAATCCATGTTGATCCAGTCCGTTGGCTACTGACTCTCTGGTCCTGTGTTAACAGATTGGCCTGAGATTGATGCCCACTGCACTGCTGTTGATGAGTGTCTTACTAATGCCTCCACTCCCTCTCAGGTTTTCTACTTCTCTCTTTTTTAACTGTCTCACCCTCGTCTCACCCTCTGTCCTTTCAGTCTGTTAGCTGGTGTGATTTATGGAGGCAGACAGCGATCGGGGAGGAGGCAACTTCAGGCTAGACTTCTATTAAAGGAGGAGAAGAAAAAGACAGGATGGAAAGAGAGGCAGGCAGGGACAGAGGGCACATCGCTTGGTAAATAAAGGGATGTGAGTTGGAGAGCAGCAGTTTGTCAGGCCGGACACGCTGTGCCAACATGTGTGTGTACACGAGTGTGTGTTTGTGCAGAGTCGGTAAATCTGCATGCTGCAGCCTGTGAGCACTGTGCTGTGAATCCTCTCACAGATGGACTGTTGCAAACACACAGCAGCGCTCATTCATATTAATGAGCCAAATCTATACGATGAAAATTTAATGCCAACAATTTGTGACTCACTGCCAAGTGAATTTCAAAGTGCACAATTAGAGGAGGATCAGGAATGTATGAGTGTGCCGGCTGGATGCAAAAGAAAAATCCACCAGAAACAGTCTTGATAAGGTGCAAGCTACATTTTTCAACAAGATATATTCTCTGCGGGCAACATGGTCAACAGACATTAGATGCAATTCCATCCCCAAATTAGGAAAATAACATTGCGAAATGAAATCCGGAGGTTCGTATATGTGCGGTGTGTTGGAAAAACACAAGTCCATTATGTTTTTTTTTTATTTGTAATTAAGGATTTTATCTGCATACAACGAAAAGAAATATGGTATAATTTACAGTGAGAGACACCTTGAAGAAATACTGTGTGAGAAGATTCACCATAATCCACATTTAGTTAATTTATCCCTCAGAGACAACAAAGACACAAAAACTGTGACAAATCCATGGTTAGAAATCACTCAGAGGTCTATTTCCCCTTTTTTTTCTTGAATAGAGAGCAGGAAAACCGGCGCCACTCATTAGGTTACAGAGCTCTGAGGATAAGGCAGTGGTCCGACTGGCCCAAGAGTCCATACATGTTTCTGTCCTAACAAATTCACCCCAAGGTTAGACCATTCAATGCTCAGAAACTGCAAAAAATAACCAAGCTCTTCATATCAGACTTGTTGAATCAGAAGGTTCATAACAGTACGATTACAAAACAACTGAAGAAGTTTGTTTAAAATGGTTGTCTGGAGAAAGACTCTTCTCTGTCCATCTATCCATTGTCCATTCTCACCAGCCCATCACAGGGCACCCTGGAGAGAACCCATGCATGCACAGGGAGAACATGCACACTCCAAACTGAGTCTACTATAGGACATTGATCCTGAAAGGCTGAAAAACAAAAGACTCAGTGTGTTGCAATGGCCCAGTCAAAGTCCAGACCTCAACCGGATTGAAATGTGGGTGGGAGCCCTATAGAGATCTGCAGTAACGTATGCAGTAACATATCTCTGTAAGCCTCAAAAACCGAAACAGTGCTCTAAAATAAATAGGCCAAAATTCTTCCACAATAATACGAGAGAGCAATAAACTGATACAGAAAATGACAACTGAGATATTGGTGATAATGACATGTGCTTTTCTGTTGGGTATTTTGGTTGAGGATAAATTTTAATAATACCCTTAAAACCTTTAAAATGAAAGGAGTACTTTCCTTTCCACATGACTGAAGGAGTTGTAGGTTTGCTTATATTTGTTGGACTTTATAAAATATTCTCATTCTTTTCTTTAACGTCTGAGTGAAGTGTCACTGAGTCACTACTTTCCCCATCTCTATGCAACAACAGCACCAAAAACAAACTGTCAGGAAGTTGTTCAGATGAAGGAATATGAACTGAAATTACTGTGTGTGTGTCTCTGTGTTTGTGTTTGCTAGTTTTTTACAGGTGTGTGTAAGTCTCCCACCTGGGTTTGCTCTTCCCAGTGTGTCACACCACGGTACGCTTATGCAGCTCTTTGGCAGTGATGGCTGCTCTCATGTCAAAACACACACACACATATATGCACACCTGATACCCAATCCAATATCAGTTTAAATGAGATGAGTGGACCGCGCCACACTCCTTGTCACTGTCACTGCAGAGTTTGAAAGCGCTCGGAGAAAAAGAGTGTGGGATAGAAGGAGAGAGGCCAGCAGAGTGGATGCTGCTTATTGCCAGTGTTATTCCCCCTGCAGAAAATGGTTACCTCCATTAAGTCACTAATGATCCCTGCCTTGTGCCATGCTGGAGTCAGGAAGAGGCACCAAAATGTCTGTGCAGGAAGGAGCAATAGGGTGATGCAGAGAAGAGGTGAAATTATGAAGTGAATGAATAAAAAATACAATGGTAAGAAATGAAGAAGAGGAAATAGAGGAAGGAAGGGGTGCGGGTACAGTGAAGTTAACATTGAGACAAAGCATCTTTTTATTCAAAGTGATTGTCAAGATGGCTGGATCAACAGAATCCATCCATCCATCCATCCATCCATCCATCCATCCATCCATCCATCCATCCATCCATCCATCCATCCATCCATCCATCCATCTCCCTCATTTTAAGAGTGGGAAGTGTAGTGATATCTGCTGTAAATTCATAGTGAACTTGTGAGTTTATGTTTAAGTGACTTTAAACTCTTGAAATCTGAATGTGGAAAAGTAAACAAAAAGTGACATGAAAAGTATAAAGTGTAAGAAACCTGACATCAGCATTCAGCCTGCCACATAATCCATTTATTGCCAGTTGAAGCTACAGCCTAGGTGCAAACTTTAAGGCTGAGCCGCCTCAACTTGAATAAGTTGCAAGAACTCACCTGTGTGTTTCCAACTCCTCAGAAACATCCTTAAATTAATCTCCATGCCTCAGTAAGCACCAAGCAGGCACAGACCCATCCTCGAGCCAATCACCACAAAGATCTGCTTGCTGAGGACCAGGTAAATGCCGCAGCAAGTTGTTTGATTTGAATTAGAATTTTAAAACATCTCCCCATTACGTTTTCCATTATTTAATCAATTATTCATGAAATCTACAAATGAGCAAGGGTGCTCTTATGCTGAGCAAACACTTGGACAGCACCAAACACTGTTTCTCCTTCAGTCGATCAGCCTCATCCTCGAGTGTCTCCACAAGGCACTCAGACGAAAAAGAGGGGACAGGACGGAGAGGGGGACAGACAACACAAAGACAGTAAAATAAAGGATTGCCGAAGCAAGAGGGGAAGCAGGAAAGGGTGGCAGATGGAGGATGGTGACAAAGGGGGCAACTGGGACAGGCAGAAGGAAGGAGGGTATGCAGACAGATGATGAGACAGAGGGCAAACTGAGTTGAATTCAGCAAGGCCAACCAGTAGCATCTGTGATCAATAATATGCACCCAGTTTTAGGCTTGATCACAAAACTCTTAAAGTCAGGATTTTGACTCCTTTTTTAAATCTTTGTGTGTTTTCTGAAATAACCGAGGTGTAAGGGTGGTTGAAGTTACAGTATTCACGCCCCTGAGCCTCCAAGTGAGGTATCAGCCGACTTAGGGTTAGATGGCTTCATTGCTTGAGGGCTTGATGAGGCAACAGTCAAGTTATTACAATAATTGGGACAGCAGTAAAGCAGTGCATTATATCTTTTCTCACCAGTAACAAACTGGTTGTGATGAAAGAGGACGATCATTTTTGATCAATATTCACAAATGTACCAGTTGCATTGTTGAGTGATTTCTGTCCATAGAGATTATAAGCAGTGACCCTCCTGATCAGATGCACGAACAACGTCTACTGCAAGCTCCTCCAGATTATGAAGCTTTCTACCCTATCTTTGAGGTTGAGCCCAGCCACCCTATTAGGCTAGCTCATTTCAGCTGCTTATATCCAGGATCTTGTTTCTTCAGTCATGATCCATATCGCATGACCATGGAACATAAATAGACTGATAAATTGAGACCTTTGACTTTTGGCTCAGCTCTTCACCACCGAAAAACATAGCATCTCTATCTACCATCACTCTGGAGCAAAGGATTAAGATACATGGGCTCCTCTGCTTGAGGCAGAGACTGACCCCCTTCAGCAGCACTGACACCTAAAAATAGAAGGTGTCACATGCGACCGATGGATTTAAACCTTTAGAACTGGAGATGTCCGGCACGTTTAAGCAGGAAACTCCATATTGAGCCTGCTGAGTTACACCCCACCTTGATTAGTGATTTATAAACAGTCAAAAGTAGCTCAGAGAGGGGCTTTTGTTTGCAGGTTTAAGATATGAAAGTGGATGAGGGTTATCAGAAAGGAGCAGATCTTTTGTTTCACTGTCATTAATAACACAGCTGAACACTTTGAGGAAGAAGATATTGCGCTTAAATACAAAATAAATGTAATATTTTAAAATATTCCCACCGTCCTTTCAACATCCCTGCTCTGCCAAGATAAAGAAAGGAGACGTAATGAGAAACTGTACAACAATGTGTGCTTATATCACAAGTCATGCATCTGAGCCCTAGTTGCTCTGGTCAACTCACATTTTAGGTAAAGCCAAATAGATACTCTGATAAAATAAAGGATAGGACAAAAGGGGCCTAGAGGATATTGAAAAAGCAACAAATGACCTTCTCAAAGTTGCACCCCCCCCCCCCTGCCTTGCCATCTCCCTCTTTCCCACTCACTCACTCTCTAATGGTTATTTACCTTGTTGGAAAGGGCTTTGCTTTCTCACCAGAGGGATCGACAACGGGGCGTGAGCAAAAGCAGGGCAGCCTGCTTTTGGAGGACGGCAAAGGAGAGGAAAGAGAAGGAAGAATATATCATTTGGTGTCAGTCTCCCCGGCGACACCAAATGTGCTTTCTACTCTCCTTTATAGCTGTAATAGCAGCAGAGATTTGGGTACAGAAAGAAAGAATTACATGTCAATATTTGCTCCCGCTGACTGGCTGGGTTGAAACAGATACATTTCAAGTTCTTGTTGTTTTTTCCCCCCTTAAGACAATTTGAGAACTTAGGCATTGTTCAGGATCCCGGGGAACTTCAGGGGTCACTAAGGAAAAGCCAGAGATGGTGCAATGGTGAACAAGGTGACCAAGGGAAAGGTATGAATGGGATGGAGCAAGGATGGGAGTATTAATAATACCAACAAAGAATGAGGTTGCAGAATGAGAAAAGGCAGAGTGGACATTTCCCATAGCTAGTTTCCGAAATATGAACAGTGACTCAAATCATTGTTCTGGGCCCCTGGACGTCCGTCTCACTGACTGCAGGCTGTATCATCTGGATGAGCCACTTGCTGTTCCTGCCTGGAAATGACATTGTCTGAACACTATTTTCTTCTATTCAGCAAGGAGAGTAGCAAGAATAGAAATGCCTTCTGCACTGCGTGTTGGTCCTCTTTGTTCTGTATTACACAGAAAGTTTGTTTTCAGGTCAAAACTGTGACCAAGTTTACTTTCTTATATTTGCTTTGTTGATGTTAACAATACTTCTTCCACAATAGGGCTCCGGTTTAATAGAAATGATATTAAAACACCTTGCAGAAGTATTTACTTTTAGTTAAACCTTCTCACACTTTGTCAAATGATAACCATACCTTTCAATGTTTTTATTGGGATTTTTCACAGTTACTCAAAGTAATGAGCAATTGTGAGGTGGCAACAAAATGGTGGTTTAAAACCTTTGGGGTTAAATGTTGTCCTTAATGGCTAAAACGTTTTTTGGATGCTTTGACGTCTTGTTGATTGCGTCTCAGATGCTACATTTGTCGGACAACAGATGCTTCTACGTAATTTATATTGCCTCTGGTGGGACCCCGGCGATGGGATACAACATTAAAGGCCAGTAAGATCTTTTCTGGAACTTTCAAAATAAATCGCATTAACCTACTTCCAGCACAGCCAGGAACAGGAACAGGAGGAGTAACAGCGGACTTCCCATGACGTCACTGTTTGAATGAACACCCCGCTTTGCAACAAACTGACCTCTTCCACGCACGTCCCCAGCGGAACTGGATGGAGAGACACAGCGCGTTAATGTCTCTTTGCTGGCAAACAGACATAACTCTTCAAACTGGATCCAAGAGTGTCATACGATCATATGCACTAAGTTAAGTATGAATGAATTGCTGTTTGTGTATCTGGTATACAATAATGAACGTGGATAATTAAGGTACAAGCGTGGCTTGACTTTTCTCTCTGAGGTCTACAGAAGAAACTGGGTTCTAGAGAGTTCCCAGCAGAGACCCTGTCTCTACAACGCCGAGTGGAGCAGTTTTCCCAGTCTGAAGGATGGACAACAGGACCGCATCACCGTGGCTACAGCAGCAACATGCAGTTTGGCCGGCCAACAGACCGAGCCGCCCCTTTCCTAAAGCTATGGAGGTTAGCTGCAGTTAACTCTTTGGTTACCATGGATGGTTTCCTCAACTTTGTCCGACAACTTCTCCTCAGCACGGTTCATGTAAGAGGTAGTGTTTTGGCAGGGAGGATCAAACTGATCTCTAAACTAGAGGTAAATAATCTAAATAATGTTCGTTTAATGACATTCGTTTTGTGTGTGTTAAAAAACTCACCTACAGAATGTCCTAGCAGACGACCACTCAGCTAAGGACATGTTCTGTGTTGTGTTTTTTTTATAGTTAAGACAAACATTATTTAAACTGTTTTTTTGGGGGGTTTTTAAACATAAGATCGGCCATTGCGCGTCGTCCATGCTTATGCATTTCAACCCTTTTATTAGTGGTATTTTAAAGGTATGTGTTTGATTCTGGTAACCAGCAATACGTTTCTTTTGTTAGCTCCAACTGCTAATGACTAAGAACACATGCCCTTTGAGTCAGCAAAGGATTATTTACCCAGAAAGGTTGTTAGTTTTCAATCTAGGAAGTAATATTTCCTTAAATATTATTTTACTAAACGTGATAACTAATTAAACGCCATTAAGGCCCATTTATCCAAAAGGTTTGGTTCTTATTCAAAATAATATTCTCTTAAATATTATTTAAAAAAATAAAGACAGCTAATTAAACACCGTTGAGAATTGGTCATCCAGAGGGTTAGTTTGATTCAGCAAATCATTCTATAAAATGTTGTTTTATCAAAACAATATAATAAGGTACCAATTATTACCTAAGTTAGTTACACGACTAACTTCATTTCCAGAAGATAATTGGTTCTCAAACATAAATAACATTGCATGGTAATGTTGCATCACTCTTTTGGTCATGGTTTTCTACCATCTTTGTTTCACTTGTTTACATTGTTCATAGCCCATTAGTTTTCCTTTTTCTTTTACTCTGCTCTGTAGTTTAGTTAGGTTGTTTTAGCATAGCAATGAGTTTGTTGATTGAAATATGTTTGATTTTGAGTTGACTTATTTTTGTTAGTAAGTCCTTGTGTTTTAAGAAATTGTGTGAATTCATTCTGTGTGTCTGCAGAGTTTATGCTGTTCAATAATCCCAGAGCTTGACTCATCCCCTGCAATTTTGTTCTAATACCACCGCCTTATTGGGCTGGTATTCACAGAACAACCTTTAACAGACTGAAATATTATTTGATAAACTAATAAATAAATAATAAGTAACTCTTTCATCCCTTTAGTAAAATTAAACACCATGACTCTAAAGCCTAAAGAAGAGTATAATTAGTGACATTAACTAAACAAATTTCCAGACATAAATCATCCTGTTCTTTTAAAAACTGGTGTAACTACTTTCTGTGCAGGATTGATAAAAAATGAAGTGTTACCTGCAAAATCTTGAAGTCTTTTAAATATTTGAGTTGGCACATGCTGTTGTGATCATCACCACAGACTTACTACAAACCAATAAAACAAGAAGACCTCTCAGGGCATCAGAATTAAGAAAACTGCTCTCTCTTTTTTTTTTTTTTTGATTAAAGGTAATTTTTCTTTTCAAACCTTATAATCACCTTTGTCACCTATTAAAGGTCTTCTTAAGTCAGCTCTCGTTCAATTCAAGCTACGATAATGCTGACTGTCAATTACGTTGATTGGAAACAAGGCCACTGTATTCTTCTGGCAACAAAAGCATTTGATTGTTAGATTTGAATTAAGACAATTTGAATAAAGGTTAATTACAGCGGCTGATAAAAAATTAGCCCTCATTCAGACCAAAGGGTGTGAAACAAGCATCACAATACACCTTCTGTTGCAGGACTGCCACGTGTCTATGTGAAGTTATTTGTCTGTAAACTATAGAAAAATAAAATCATGAATACATATTCATAATTCAAAGACACATACAGGGTTATTCTTATTCTTCTCCTTAGACGCAGAGAAATCACACATATTTCTAATTAAAATTTACAAAAAACATTTATCTTTACCTCATCAGGATGCCTTGTTTCATTTTCCTGCTATTAAGTATGACTTTTTTTAGATTTGTACTTTGAAACACTGAGTCCACAGGTATCATTTAAATGATTGCAGTTTGGATTCTAATTCATGAGGCTCATCTTGCCTCTCAGCATGCAGGCCCATTAAATTCAGTTGTCTCCAGAAATAATTCATGGAATTAAATTAGATTGAAAAGCTGATTTAGTTTATGTGGTGGAAAGGCATCACAGTAAAGAGGAATGCATATTAGATTATGTGAAGTACAGATAATGTACAGATATGTTGGGGGATTTTAATATTTTTTTAATAGTAGAGAAGGATAGCCAAAATACAACATATTATTCATTAAAAGACAGAATTAGCTTTTGGCAAATTGTGCAAAAGAGGTGCCCACACTCATTCTGGCATATGGGGCCCAGTAAACAACTAACACTTTATCTCCAGCCTTTTTTTCTCATTCTTGTAAATGTTGGCAGCAATAAGCAATGTAGCTCCCCTGAAAAAGGAAGCAGTCAGTCAGAGAAAGATGCCACCTTGGTAAAAGTGGAACTATAAACTGGACTTTTCACTCTTAGTTAATCTGAACCCATCTTGCTTAAGAGACAAGTTTAAACATATCATGGATGAGTGTGAATTTTTGCTGAAGGAAGCAATGGTAAACACTCAAAATGCAATGGGAATTCAGCTGGTGACAGAAATCTGATGATTTACAGTCTGAACGGTGATGGAAAACTAAAAATACAACCTTTCTATCTATTTATCTAAGCGCTACTAGGTAACCTGGCAATAACATGCTGGTACTGAGGACAGAACAAGTCTGTCATTTTATGTCACCATCTCTAGTAGTGTTTTGTTTTTAGGATTTAAATTTTTTTTTTCCTCCATGTTTAAGTTTCAAACTACTTCACTGCTGTTTCTCATCTGTTCATTTCCTCACCTGTGTGTCATTCAGTAATCAAACATCACTATATACACACTTAGAACAAAAAGTACCTAATTGTTCTTTTAGGGGTACAAAGGCTTATCACTGGGGCGATACTCTCAAAGGTACTGCTATTGTACCCTCAACAGTAGGTTCTTGCTCATCCCCTTGTAATTTGTGCCTTATAAATGCCAGAATTGTACCTTTGGTGAAAGTCTTGTATATCTTGAAAAGATTGAAAAAAGGGGAAAATAGGATTGAGTTTTACAAACGCACACATTTTCTCAAAACTTTTTTGTTTTCCATTTTCACATTTCAAGTTTTCCAGTATATTGAAAACTTAAACACAATGCCAAACTGTAACATACAAAATGTCGTCTACAGCGAAAGTGTCATTTGGCTGGAAGTCCATTTCATCTCCTGCTTTCAGCGAAGTCCATTCTACATCAACTTTGGCTATGTATAAAGTGACGTTCATATGATGAGGGATCAGCATTTTGCCAGAAAGAATCCATATGGTGTATTTTATTTGCCAAATATAGTAGCACTGGCTCTGAATGCAAGACATCTATAACAAATACATCTCTGATGGCATCGTTAACATAGCCATAGCGCCACTGTCTTCCTCCACAAGCAAGAAAAAAAGAGATTTTGACAGTTAACCTTGTTCAATTGAAAAACAGCCAATCAATGTTGGCTGCACATATTTGACAGATGATTCAACCAACCAACCAAGTTAGACAACTTCAGACTAAACCTTAAACAGACCACATACTGAACATGCTTTTGCCTCATCACATATACTTTCTTTTTGTTTGTACAGACAAAGAAACCATTTCCTTAACAGCTGTAACGTTTTATCTTCATTACATCTCCTTAAAACTGTCAGGATGTGGTATTGGATCGGACCAAAGTGCAGACAAGAGCTCGGCATGATCATCTTTGTAATTCAAAGATTTATTTTACAAGGTCAAAAAACGTAGCAAAATCACTGCAGGTTTCCCAAGATGTGGCAAAAACAAAGCATAATCATGGATGAGAACGAGGTGTGACAAACACAAGGAACCAGCAACAAACAATGACACAAAACCAACTAATATACTGAGGGATAACAAAGGGCAGGTAATCAGAGAAAACAGGGAACAGGTGTGACAAGGAGGCAGAAGGAACAGGTGAAACAA
>JAHUTJ010050260.1:0-22793 GCA_036250325.1 Characodon lateralis
CTGAGGAATGTTTCCAGTACCTTGTTGAATCTATGCCACGAAGGATTAAGGCAGTTCTGAAGGCAAAAGGGGGTCCAACCCGGTACTAGCAAGGTGTACCTAATAAAGTGGCCGGTGACTGTATAGTTATAATAAAATACATTTACAAAATACAAGTTTTTGGTTACAATGTGACCAGATGTGAAGAGGTTTAAAGTTTATAATTACTCTTGCAACATGCTGTATATTTAGTTTTATTTAAAGACTTAAGTGTTCTAAGTGGACCATTGGTTTTCTATTTCATTTCCTTAAAGCTTACCGGAGCTGGGAATGCAGCTTGGTGGCCTTGGCGCTGAAGTCCTCCCACACAGGATAGGAGCACTGGCAACACAAACAATGTGTTTTTACAAACATATATTATTAAGGATTTTTTTTTTTCACATACATTTCTATCTACTTTAGATACAGAATGAGCCTGTGTAAAAAAACAAAAACATTTCAGCTACAATGGATGTTTTTTGGACTTTTTAAGCATGATATTAGGTAAATATTTTTAAGTTTTTCTCAAAAAAAGGATGTGGTCGGAAACATGCATCTGAATCTGAAGATAACATTTCTTTCATTGTTTCGTAAGCAATGCTCTGTGCCTCAAACGAAACCAGCTAACATTTCAATAGCACCTATAAGCAGCAAAAGAGTCATTTTACCCCCTATCCAAGAAGTCCACAAAATGTCAAAGATGACTATTAAATAGACTATTTTGAGTTTTATATCTAAGCTTGCATTCATTAAAAATTTATTCCAGAACATTTCAGAAGGATGTTTAACCCTATTTGTTCACTTTCTAGCAGTACAGAAAATAACAGTCTCTCAAATAAAACAATTTAATTTACATGTGAAAAGAAAGAATATCAACCAAAAATATCTAAACTGAAATCATGCTACATATAATTTTATTTATATTTACATGAATAATATACTGCAATATCCTTAAGCCTAATTTACCGCAATAACATTTAAAGATGACCTTTAAAAAACATTATATTCAGTGTACAAAACACTGGTTATGAGCAGCTGTAAATTATTTAGAAACCTGATGCCAAAGAAAATAGCTGAAATGGGTTAACAACTGTTGTCAAAGTTCTAAAAAGGAGGTGCGTTTATTTTGACAAACCCTACCTGCCTTTGTGATTATGTAGTACATCCCTGTGTTCAAATTGCATACTCCATTATTTAGTGTAGAGTGGGTTTGTAGGCTTTCCTAGAAGCAATGTTCTAGATTTGAACAACAAAAATGTTCAAAGTTGCCTTAAAAATTGATAAAATAATGAGTGAGGTGAAATGTACAGTATTGAATGGGACAGAATGGCAAACTTCTGAATGAAAAGAACGGGAAGGTGCTTTTATTTTGGAAGGGATCAAGAAAAAACTGCTTGAGATAAGCATGTTGTAGGCTACTGAAGCAACCCAATCATTTAATGAAGAGTTCAGTCCGAGAAATGTCTGAAAAATAATATGTGATTTGTATGTGACACAAACACAACAACAATGGAGGACCTGCTGTTCAGTCTATAGCTTTTTGTCAGACTCAGAGTGAAAGAAAAGCCAGAGAAGACTGTGGGCAGCAAGACGAAGCACTCTATAAAAGTACAACTGAGAGAGGAAAGCCATGGAATGGAAAAAGCTAACATGTGAGGGTATGCAAACTCTACCAAATGATAGCTTGCTACAGTTGTCATACACACAATAAGCCCAGCGTACAACGATAAAACAGTTGAAGATATTAATTACATATCATAATGTGTACGCCGTGACTGTGTGCACACACACATACACACACCTAATCAGTGAATGACAGTCTTCTGACGTCACGTTTTCAGCACGACTGTACGGCTGGAACCGCAAGCAAGCAGGTACTAAAATTGTAACAATTCCACATAACTGTTACTAATGGAAAAGCCTAAAAAGCGAGTGGAGCCATGCCGAACTGAGCTGAGTGGGGCCTAGCTGAAAAGCGGCAAAAGTGCATTATCTGTCAGATCTGCAGTATGTGACTTATCATGCAGGTTTGCTTACGTGCGTTTAAATATGTTCATGAAACTCCAGTCCCATACCTAGAGTCCAAGTCAAGTCTTAAGTCTTTGTGTTTACAACTCAACTCTCGGTCTGAGAGTCATGAACGCCATCTTTATCTGTAGTTCGAATTAGAGGTGGCCATGTATTTTATCTCAAATATCATAACTCACACAAGAGAATGTTATATCAAAATAGCCACAAACAGTTGTAAACAAGCAAAAATAATTGTTGGCCTGAACAATAACTCCACCTCACCAACAGTATTTTACAACTGTTCCAAATATTCACCATTTTTGTTGTATCTGGGATTGAACTCTTTATGAAAGGAAACAAAACTGAATGTTAGTTGTGTGTCTAAATATCATTCCTTCACAGCAGAAACATGCACATAATGTTAATAAGTCATAGAATTCATGATAATATTATAACATTCATAGAAAAAAATAGACATTGGACAAATAATTCCTAATAAATTCCTAAAATATTCCGTCTTCCTTCTACCGATACTTTCAGAATGATTAAACACAATCTCTGTGTTTCTATTCAGGGAAATTGGGTAATATACACTGTGTTCTTCATGCTCTGTCCTATTGCTTCCTGCACTGTTTCTCTGCTTTGATTTCAACCTCATTTACTCAATTCCCTGTCTGTACATCCTCACAAGCATTAACACATGCTCTCTCTCTCACACCCACACACACACACATGTCATTTGTCCCTCCATTTGTACACTGTACCCGTCCCCAGCTTTCACCCCTCATTCACCTCTTTCTTTATCTCCCCAAACCCCTCAGCTCCTCCGGGTCCAGCCATCTAATCCATCTACCACAGAACACGCATGTGCTCTCTCACATGCCCTTAAACACACACAGGCACACATAAAGTGCTCGACAGCCACTGGCATCGAGCAGCATCAAAGGGCGCAAAGAGAACATTCCCGGATTGTTAACCCAATTTGGAGCTGATGGTTTGTCTCTAATGGACCCCCCCCAGCACTTCTTTAAGCTGGATGTCTGCCTTATCACACACCCCCCTGAATATGTTACATTACACTTGCTCCAGGTTAACCTGCAACCTTGTTAAGTGGTGGCAAATTGTGTGTGAGGTATGGTGTCTTTATTCTGTGTGAGGTTGAAATGACTTTAGAGGACAGAGAGAATCTGCAAAAAAAAAAAAAAAAGTCAAACATCGGAATGATTGAAAATATGAAGGTTGAATGGAGATAGTAGGAAGGACAGATGTATATGTGTGTGTGTTGGGGGTGGGGTATACAGCCTAGACATCACACTCATACAGACAGTAACGGCTGTACACTCTTTGATTCGGTGTGTTTGATGTGGTTTAATTTGGTCTGAAATCACAGTAAATGTCCATGTGGTACTATACTGAAGGCCACCCTCTCTATCATCTCCATCTCACACACTCACACACACACACACACACACACACACACACACACGCACACGCACACACACACATATAGCTGCAGATTCTTCCAAAAGACTATCTTTGCGGGGTGTTTAAAGCCTTTGGGGTTCAAGCAGTGGAAATGAGAGATAATGCAGAATGAGTCCCTCCAGCTCTGCACTTCATTTGCATATTTCTAGCAGTTCCAACCAACTAAAGAACATGGAGACCAAGTGATGACTGAGTGTGTCTGTGAGTGTATCTACCCCCCTTGACATAAACCCGCAAGCTCAGTTTACTCTGTTGTTATCTGGAGCCTTTAACTGGATCTATTTTAAAGGATTTTCCAAACATAGTATTTTTCCCATTTTCCCAAAAAGAATAATTTGATGATATTTTGTAGTGATTGCCCATATCAGTAAAAACACAAAATGTCAAAAACATTTTCAGACAAAACGTTGAACATATGATCATTTAATCACTAACCTTTTTCAGTCGGTAAAATAAATATGTATTGACCTTTTATTTAGGTATAAGCATGGTGTAGTATAGATGGTAAAATTATAAGTATTATAATTTTACCATTTAAAACAGTAAAGAACATTCTATCTTAAATGAAAAAGATGCTGCTTACATTATGTTTTCAAAGTAAACATTAAAGTTCATTTATGATATTAAGATGAAAAATGATTTTCAATTTTGAATGGAGGGCTTTATGGCCAACAACTGAGTGGCCCGTCTGGCACAGAATGTGGTGTGCTTGAAGATAGGAGGCTGTTCAGCTGAGTGGTTAGCTTACTGCTAATCTTTTGGAAATAATAACACTACTTTCTCAATGTTCATCATTTGGGCAACAACATGGAGTCTTCACAGCTGCGAGTACACATGGAGCATGTTAACCTGCCAATAAGATATCGCTGTGTTTTTGTACTTGGCTGTCTCCATAACAACATGTCTGAATTCAGCTGGACTTACAACTGAGCTGGCAGCTAACATCTAACAGCAGCTAACGTCATATAGATAACAATGTGGTGAGTACTGAGAGATATCCTGATGCTGTGGTGAATGTCTGGTATTAATTTGATGCAGTATCTATAGTAAATGAGGCTATCACCATCCACTGGCTGCCACCATCAGTTGGTTACCTTGGAGTGTGATTGAAGACTGTTGGATGGACATTATTGCTGAGAGTTAAAGTGACTTCTTAGGAAATTCCCCTGCTGCTTTCCAGACACAGTTGTCCTAACCCTGAAGTGTTGTTTGAAATCTACTTCTTTCATGTCCTCGGGTCAAGAGGAGCAATTTAATTTCATTTTGTATTTTTGATATATATAAAAGATAATAAACTACTAGTAATACGTGTGAGAATTTGATCTTGAGAGACTACCTGTTGTTATGCAGGGTTTTGATCACAAATGGCATTAGGACTTCAGTTTCTGATACAGTGAAAGTGTCATTTGAGCTGTTTATCTGGGTCCAACAGCAGTGCTACATATGTTATGCTGTTAAAGAAGTCAAAATGCTCCCTGCCTGCAAGCTATATGCACAGTAACCGTCTCTACATGTGTATTTGTCTCAAGAGATCCTGAAATCCTGCGACCATACCCTGCGCTCCCACATGACTGTGGACCTCAGAGCCTCATGGTAGCTGGGAGGGAAAAAACATCAGCATATCAGGGACTCTGAGAGGGAGACAGCAAGGGTGTGAAAAGCTTTGGTATTGTCAACTATTACATCACCACTTCCTGTGTCACAAAAAACTATGCACAGCATGCATGATTAACCTCTGAGCACATATACACAAACCCACACACTATGGTAGGTGTCTCAGTTTAACATTGAAAACACTCTTTTGTCTTTTAACAGTTATTGTAAATCAGTCCAGAAAGATCAAATTCAGACTAATCAATCTGTAGCATCAGAACAGAATTTCCATGTTCCCTTTATGAAAGATAGCTAAACAATATTATCCTGCAGTGTACACATCCTCTTTACTTTTCTGTATACTTCGCCCATATAATCCAGCTTCCCATTATACTGTTTACTTCACAGTAAAGAACTCCAACTGAGAGTGTTAAGACATTTTTTAGAACCCCTATAATCCCTGTACGCGTTGGTGTTAGGATTTTAGTGGGCAAGATGCAGGGTATACCCTGAAAAGGATGCCAATTCATCATACAGGACAAACAACCAAGTCAACTAATCCAAGATCCATGACTGTGGGCGAAAGGCAGGACATCGAGAGGGAATGTAGAGACCAGGATTTGAACGCAGGATCAAAGGCACAGAGCTAACAACAGCAGTCAGTATAAGTCCTATTTACTGAAATCTAATTTAACAGGCAGCAAACATATTAAAACAAATGTATCTTTGTAGGTGATTTAAAATGAAATAGAAAAAACACAAGAATAATCTTGACCAATACTCACTCATGCCACATATATATTTTGTTAATGAAGCTGAACTATCAGCAAATGACCCTTGACCCGATGCATTCACCCAGAAGATGCTGGAAGCTCGCCAACATCAGTTTTGGTCTGGCTGAAACAATGGTCCTTTAACTTTTCTTCTCTTCCTTTGTTGTCTTTATCACATCTCCATTAAACCCTAACAGAAACTATTTTCCTTTTATTATTTCAATTGTGATTTTTTTTCATGATAAGCCCTCCAGCTAATCATTTCCTTCATTGAGGCATCTCATTGTTCAAATACCTATTTATCTTCTCATTTTCTATTAGCTTGTAGTTTTCACAAAGACTTGACAAAGAAAAAAATGCAGCTTTTACTCTATAAACAATTTCTTTTTGAAGTAACTCTAGTAAACATTAATATGCACATTCAAATAACTTTGCTCCAGGGATATACTGAAAGATGTATCCCTCTGCAACTTTATTAGCTAATGAAAACATCAATATAGCATTAATGAGGAGAAATGAGAGAAACAAAACAACTTTTAAAAGGCTTTGTTTCTCTCCTTTGGGATTCATAATGCTGAAAAGATTCGACATGGCAAGAAACACTGTTACAAGGACAATGAAGTCTGTTCAGAGAGTGAAACTGGTCTTCTAATGTGCCCTCTGATATCTGTTTCAGCATGCTAGAAAAATGAAAGTACAATTTTCAGTAGGGTAAGGCTAATTTATGTAGAGCTGTCATTTGTACAGGAGCATTCGTTGCCGTAAGTTGACTAACAGTTATTTTCTGCTGCACTCCAACAATTAGCATCAACACCTTTAAGATCAGAAAGCTTCAGAAAAACCTAAGGAAGCACTATTTCAAATTCTACCACTACCATTTACTAAACCTGACAAAGGAGCTGTGAAGTCTAAAACTAACCCTCAAGAAAATTCAAGATCAGTTGTACGCTCATTGCGTTTTTCCACCCAAAGAACTCTCATTTTTGAACTGGCTCAGTTTGGGTGCCTCCGAACTTTGGTGTTTTGTTGAGAACCGACGCTCATTTCCACCAATTTTGGGAACCTACCTTGCGTCATCAACTGCATGCGTTTTCCTTCCACAATATACAATGCAGAAAGAAATTATTAGCATATCTGTACTTTTTCAGATATTATAAAAAATTGCATTTCATCTCTTAAAGCCTTTCCACTGTTTTTGTTTGCATAGGTCAATCTGTTTGGATGTGGCTAATTCTGTATTTGTCAAAGCCAACAAT
Organism: Characodon lateralis; assembly: GCA_036250325.1. Taxonomy (NCBI): domain Eukaryota; kingdom Metazoa; phylum Chordata; class Actinopteri; order Cyprinodontiformes; family Goodeidae; genus Characodon; species Characodon lateralis. The sequence goes on from JAHUTJ010050260.1 coordinate 7,136, forward strand.
TTCTTTAACCAAATCAGATTCTACTGGCCAAAAGGACTTTGCACAGATTGATGGACATTCAGTAGTAGAGATTACTAAGAAGGAGAAGAGAAAAATGGAAAATAAAGAATAAAGAGATGACAAAGAATATTCTTATCAGAATAGCAATCCAGTTTGACTACCCTTGTTTTCACTGCGTGATAAATTATTCAAACCGGGAAAAACAGAAGATCTCTCATCACTGTATTGATGTAAATCAAGCTTTTGCTGCTGTTTTTCCTCTGCTCATGATCTGAATCATCGTTTTCTTTATCTGCTGTGTGTTTGATGCCACAATCTCACTAGGACTAATATTGTACCTGCCGGTGTGCACAGCCATTGTGCTCCACAGAGACCCCCAGTGGATCCCAGTGAACAAGTTCCGATGAAAATATTTACATGGCACAGGCTTGGCGATTGAGCAGACTGTTGAGTGAACTTGGAGCATTACAAAATTTCTCGTGATAAATGTAAGAACTCCGCTGCTCAGCTAAGATTTTATCTCACTGTGTTGACCTGTTTTTATTGGCATTATGGGCTGCATGTAAACTGTGCTGTGTTGAACCCAAAACGTTCACTCTACAGTCCATGTTCCCATCAGTTATCATCTTTGTTTATGTGCTTTCCTTCTATTATTTATTAGTTTTTAACATAAATTGATGGTTGCTCTACAATGAAAAGGGACGTGTGCCGGAAGGCTTGAACCACATAACTGCATTTAGTTCCAGTTTAATTATTAAAACTGGCCTCCATCAAGTGCATGTATATAACTAGTAGGTAAACTGTGATTGACTGATCTTATGTGTTTTAAAAGCCAAGACCCCAGAGTCTACTTTATCCTTCCAAATAAAAATTCCTCGGATGAAACAATGTGTTATTTTTTCTTTTTCTCTCAGCACTCTTCTATGTAGAAATCCTTCACTTTATCCCCCTCTATGACTTTAGACTCTGGTGTGCTGTCAACAGTCCTCTGGCCTAGTTCTCATAGCATCAGTCTGCCTAGTCTGGCCAGCTTTCTATTGAGAGCCCTACTCCACCACTCACCACAGTGGACGAAGAGCTTACTGTCTCCTCTCATTCTTTTGTTCCCTTTGTTTCCCCCACAGCAAGACAGAAAAACAGAGGAAATCCAGCAGGAGAGACAGAGGGAGAGAGGGAAAAGGTGAAGGCAGTCAGAGATTAGAGATTTGCTCTTTTTTTTTGTCATATAACCAAGGCAATTCATACATTAAAAGAGATTCACAAGAATCCAACAAAAGAGGCTAATTTCAAAGTGCTTTATATACATAATCGACTGCCTGGAAATATTCACAGAAAGGATCAAACTTATTTTTATGAAGGTTGGTAATGGCTGTGTTCCTCCCAAAAGAATAATGCCACATAGATAATCTCTAGAAAGGTTTCTCAGATGTAATGCTTTATCTGTTCTGTAGTTAAATGTCCCATCAAAGTAATTTACATATTCTGGACATGATGTGACTATCATTTCAATGATAGTCTGAACTTTCATTTTCACATGAATAAATATTTTCAGGGCTTCTGTTGATAATAGAAATCCCTGCTCCACCTGCACACCTTTTAGCTTCCCTGGAAAATAAATCCATCCATCCATCCATCCATCCATCCCTGCTTCCAGGATATTTTGCCAGTCCATTACATTATGAAGACAGAAAATGTCCTCAATGATGTGTCACATTTATATCCCAGGGAAACAGGAAGTCATGGATTAAAAGCTCCTCAACTCTCTGATCATCTCTAAAAACTTAATGTGTATATAGTTATAACATTTTGCAGTTACATTCCCTTAGGAATTGTTAGGAATGCAAAACATTGTTTATTCCCCTATTAAATAAATATATTCAAATTAATTAGATTAGATTTTTCCAATGTCTTCACTGTCAGATTTTGCAACTGCAATATAAGCTGAAAATATTTTTGGGTTATTTTATTCATTTTTACTGGGGTTGCCAATAAGTGCTGAGGGTGTTGTGTTTGCACTATCTGCATTTCTTTTCTTTATGACTCCCTCCACTTTAGTAAAGCCCTTCTCCAACCACAGAGGCTGGAGATTTATGCTAAAGAAAAAAAAAAATTCAGCACAAAGCAGAGATGAGAAAATGAGAAAGAGGCTCCCTCAATGCATAATTGATGAAGTGCAGCGGCTAATTCCAACCTAAAGACAGTGATGAAAGGAAAGAGGAAACCATCTGTGTGTTGCTGTGTCCCTGTGCTGCAAGGCAACAGCTCATAGGTGCCCTATCAGTGAAACATCTGGAGTGTGGGAAGGATGTTGTGGAACAACAGAACAGATGAATGTCATGTAATACATACCGCCATACACAGGAAGCTATCAATGTGCATGATCTCATTAGCAGAATTAGCTGCCAGTGCTCCACAATTAAAGGGCTGCTGGTTCTGGACTATGGGCTCGAGCTACTGTTTAAAAATGGGCCTAAAAGCCTGACAGTCGTTGCTCATACATGACGTCACCACAGCGGGGTTAGGTGCCTTCACCTCACTACATTCTCCATGACCTAAACAGTCTTTTAGATCATGGCAAATTTGGAAACCCTCTTCAGTGTGAAGGTGATCACCACTCTGTTAGTACTTTCCCCTAAGACTGCACTCCTCCACACTATATATAGCAAAACATATTCTAATAATAATGCCCAGACCAAGCCTGGCACAGCTCGCTTAGAGCATATTAGGATCCACCTGTGTGCTGAAAGAACAGCTCAGTCAGTACAGTTTTTCCTTGTCATCTGGTTCCAGCTGACATTTTTAGATGATTGCATTTTATGCTTTTCTTTTTAGTTTATGCATATTGTGATATTTCATTGTTTTTCATTAAAGATCTCTGCCTTTTATTGTACAGCACTTTGGTCAGTGGAAATTCGACCTTGATCCTGACCTAGGAGGTGACAGCATGTTCAAGTTCTACCAAGCCACACGCGTGCAAAATCTCCACTTTTTGTTAAGCTGCTCCTGCCACCATGCTCAGACTTGTTCCACCCAGGACCCCAATATGTTGTGATCACAATAACAAGCCACTACATCCTTCCAAAGGATGGTTTGGGCAGGCTCAAAACCCTTGTGGAATAATAATACAAACAGCATTCACATTCTGGTTGATTTTTGACGTTATCCCATACGAAGGCACCTTTATAAAAAGCAGAGACTGCAGGATATGACAAATGTTGCTAAAGTCCGTTTTATTAGACCACCAAGTAATTCAGCACTGTAGTCAACAATCAATGTAGGCCATGTCTGATATTTAGAGCATGAAGAGATCTTTCTTTTCATCCATTGACTTTATTTTTGAGATTAACAACAGAATATTGATTTGCTACACTCATTGTTATTCTCAGTGTAAGTCTCTAGCATGTTCATAATGATCAGTATGTTATACAGTGAACAGCTGAAGTTGATGAGAACACTTTGACAGGCCGACAAATGGCTCACTGACTGAGGCTGCCTTGGCTTACTCCCAAGCAGCCTCTATGCCTCCAACAAACCAGTCCTCCCCATTCATCTCTGCGGGCTGTAACGACCCTCGGGGCCCTAACGACCTCAGAGACTTTAACGAGCTCTAACGAGGGAGATGCTCCTTTGCATGTCCTATGATTCTGTTGTCCCACTGGCATCTTGGGAGGGGGGGCAGGGTTTCAAGGGTGTGTTCTGCTATGAAAATATTAATAGGCTAAATCAGGCAATCTAATTTTACGCACAAAATATGCAAAAGCAGCACTAATGCACAGTCTCTATCTTTTCTGTGACTTCATCAGTCCATTGCTTCATTGAGGAGGAATTATGTCCATGTCCCTAAAAACTGGCCTCCATTCACTGAGGTTTGCTGTTTTATGCAAAACTGCATCATGGCCTTGTCGGAACATTTGAGCCTGTGGTCTGGACTCATTGTCGTTTAACATGCCAGTGTTTTAGTTATAATCTAGTTAGATTAGACAGAAAGCCTGACATGATCATGTTCATTTTCTATGACCAGGTCCTGTGGCTGTAAAACAATCCCACATCATCCCCCCTCCACCACCATGCTTGGTAGTTTGTTCATTTGCATGAATACTCTTTCAGTTTGTTTTTCACAAAAACATTGTGCTGTGAATCTCGGCAAACCATCCTCACTTGTGTCTTTTCAAAACACATTGTTCCACATATCATGTGGTATGCTTAAATGCCGTAAATGCAAGTATTTGTTTCTGTGTAAAATGTATTTCATGTTTTCTTTTTATGCCCAGTCTACTTTTAACTAACTATAATATCTAGCATTAATAACTGTGTTAAATAAATAAACGAATTGTAAGAAACGCTTATTTTGCTCAAGACAATAATTGATTTAAATCTTCTGGCACTGTTACAAAGTTACAGATGAGTAACACACCAAAGCTTCTTCTAAAGAACTGCTCAGATCTGCTGTTGGTCTGTGCATGTATATATGTCATAAACAGCAGGGGGAATCTACATACTAATGCCCCTTTTCCACCGGCTCGATTTGGCCAGCCCAGAACAGCTCCGCACGGCTCTGCACGTTGTGTGTTGCATTTCCTGCTTTCGCTCCGCTGAAGGGAACACCTCCTTGAGGCGCAGCTTTAAAGCATCATGTGTCGTGCTGCATAACTGCGAATGAAGCACTGCCGCGATGTGTGGTAAAAACCTTGGCTGGCCATTTGATTGGCTACATCAACAAACACCTTTTCATTCCTTGTCGCCCCATCCAGCTACCACTGAATATTGCAGTCTCCTATGATCACCAGAAAAGCTTGCACTTCATCTTTGCTCCAAGGGATGACTTTTCTGGATAACTGTGCAGACTCCATCATATGTTTCTCTCACTCGCTCGAATGCACGTTTGAAAATTGCGCTTGTTTTTTTCTGCAGGTTGACTCTTGCGGCTGGCCACACCCACGGCCAATCAGTGAACAGTCGTTTGTCCTGTTGGGACAGAAGTTGGGAAGTTTTAACCAAACACTGGGACAGAAATTGTGACATAGTTTGGTGGGTTTAAGAAGAGACTAGAAGGATTCTTCACAGACCTCCATTTTAAACAAAAGAACATGATCAGACTTCACTGAACCTCTCATTCATGACTGAATAGGAATTAAAACGAACCTGTATGACAATGTAAATGTTGGTGGGTTGTTCATGACTTTAGGCAAGGCAAGTTTATTTATACAGCACCATTCATACACAAGGAATTCCAGAGTGCTTTACACATTACAAAAAATACATTAAAATAACAAAAACCTTTAAGCTTTTAAAAAGTATTGTTCAGGATGTTTGTTTCAGAACTAGTGAGTATAGAACATAAATACTACCTGCTTTGTTTAGCTTGATCCTTTGACCAGGGAGTGTCCTGGTCGGTGATGACCTCAGAGTTCTACATGGTCCACAGTTTGGATTGATAAGCAACTCAGAAATGTATTTCAACCCAAGACCATTTAGTGCTCCATTATCCAGCAAAATTTTTAAATGTGTTGTTGTTTTTTTTTTGTTTGTTTTTTTGGGAGCCAGTGTAGTGGCTTAAGAATTGCTTTGAAATGATTTTGAAAAAACTTTCCTGTCTATGTTACTGCCAGATTTCATTGTCAGGACTCTGACAGCAGCATTTTAGATGAGCAGCTGCTGCCTTATTGATTTTTTACAGTGTATAGACACCACAACAATAATGTCATGTCTTTAATGTGTTTAAGGTGATAATATTCTAATTTAGTAAAAACATTGGATTAGACCGCACCAAGGTTTCTTGCATGCTCTGTGGCCTTTCACCACATTGGCTCTAGTTCCATGCTGATCGCTCTCCTTAGATTATATTTTGCTTATTCAAAACAAGCTTAATGCATATTACATCTCTGTAATATATAGTCAGTTTTTTTCACTATGAAATACTTTGACTTGTCACGTCACATCAGCCAATTCAAGTTTTTGTTGTATTTCGACATGTATTACAGCGGTCCTGAAAAAGTTTGTGAGTGATCAACCAAGAACTGGATGGAGCATTGGGTGAGACATCTGTGTTTTCTTCACTTTCTGTTGACATCCAGTGAAACCTCAACAGCCACTTGGTGGGAAGTCCCTTGGACCACACAGACATCCGCAACACACCACAGATAGGAGTAATGACGTGCTTTGACAGAGCATCTTCAGTTCTGTCGTATGGGCCAGAGTCATGGGACATAATTGTCATTGGCTTCTGAAAAGATGAACAACCATGGTTGGTCTCAGTGAGAAAACTAACCCCTTTACTTCCAGCTCTTTTGCTCTGTTGAGTTTCTGTCTCTCTAGTTTAGTTCTTTAATGAGGAAAGTCTGAAACAACTGTTCCTGCCAAATTTCCCAAATTTGCTTTCCTGGTACAGCTAGGACATTTGGAAACCCTTAATGCAAGGACGAAAAAAAAAAAAAGAAAAAAAAAAAAAAAACAATAGGGAGATGCCTTTCCTTTCACAAATTTTCACATTCACAAGTCAAGCCTTTGACAATTTATACCCTATTTCATAACTAAGTGGTCCCTTCTTACCTCCATTTTATACACATAAGAGATAATAGAATAGAATAGAGTAGAATACAATAGATTAGAAAAGAATAATGCTTTATTTGTCCCGCAGTGGAGAAATTCAGCTCAATTTCCAACCTCTAAAAGGTACAAAAAGAGCAAAACTGCAAAGTTTGTACATTTTCCAGCAGGTGAACAAACCCTGTTGGATTTAAGTTTGTCATTCCAAATGATAATACAGCAGTTTTCTATACAAATTCCTGAAAACCATTATGACAAAAGTGTTTGTTGATTGACAAATACTGTAAATGTATGAATAATCATATAAGGTTAAATTGTTTCAACAATACCTTAAGACATATTGTATTTTGAGTGTATGCACTTTTAAGTTTGCAACTAGCCTTCATATAGGGGCCACTCAATATTAAGTGTTATCAAGGTTTCACTAACATCAGAATAAATCAGGCCAAGTTACAACTTCCCTTACATGTACATCAGAAACAACACAAATGTGTAAGAAGCTTAAAAAAAGTCTATTAATAATGCAAAAATGCAAAAACTAAGATACTTCCTGGAAATTCTACATGGCTACAGTTGCTTTTTTCATCAGAGAGGGACAAGAAATATATCTTCCCACAACTAAAAGGGCTGACAGTTCATAGACTTTAGATTGGCTGAAGCATGGGATCAAATCAAAAGATAAAAAGTGTAGCAGTCAGCAAGATCTGTCTCTGACCCCTAAAACCTTTCCTTGTTAGTTTTGCTTTTTATCTTGCATGTTTAGAGCTCTAATACATATATGAAAAATGTTGATTTGAATTTTCAGCTAAAATGCTGTGGTGTGTTGATGGTGAATCTGCAATAAAACAGACTGGCAGAAGGAAACATCTACACCTTGAATGCAAATGAGCATTTTGACAGTCAGTCACCCATGAATGTATGATTTTGTGTATATCCTTCTTTTTTTCTATGGTGAAGCATGCATGTCCAGGGAATTCATGCAAAGCAGATGGTTGGCCAGCATAAACCTTCTGGAATTTCTTCTGGGTGTCCAGCAAAGCAGTGATGGAAATTTTAATCGAGGAATATATTTCTGCATTGATATTAGATTGGATTTCTTGACATACTTCTTATGACTGATTCATCACACTAGTTGTGATGAATCAGTCAGTGATTAATAATGACAATTAAAAGATACACAATAATTTCTTTTTTTAGTTTATTTGAGGAAAAGTCTCAAATTAAGAGCTCTAGAATTGCTATCTTCAATGCATTTATACACTCAGGCAATTTGAAGACAGTTATAGAAATCAGAGAATATGTATAAATAACCAAGGAAATGTACAATATCTGCACTGAACACCTTCTGTGTACTTTGCCATATAGAATTTTAAATGCTGTGATAGTAAAACAAAAACCTTATTTCTATAGCTCTTAGCAAATGTACAAAATGATCATATAGGGGGTTAGGTACAGCTCAGGTCAGGCGGACATATATTAGGATAAAAAGGATAATGTTAGATATTAGCACAAAAGGTTAGGCCTTTAAGCCAAATGTTTTAGGTAATTATTGGCTGGAAAACAGTTATATTTACTATAAAACTAATTTCTGATGTTGCATCCATGCACAATTCCACCTGGAAATATATGATTTACAAAATTGTGACCTTAACCCCGATCTAATATGCACATGAACATCATTTACACAGCTTGGAAGGTTAGGCATAATGGTTAAATCTGTTTGTGTACTACCTGCCCTCATTGGTCCTCTGATCAGTTTTCACAAAATGGAAACAAATCTAGAACCTAATGCCAGAACTGAGGTAACATTTACAAGTGGACCGCATACTAGTTGAAACATCGGTCCCATGTCTGTAGGTTTCTCAATGGCCCAAAAGTAACTGCCCTCATGGGTTTGTTGTGAGTTAACTATGAGGGGTAACGGGAGCCTGGCTTGGAAGAATAATCAAAACTCAACTGGGTCAACTGGCTCTCACCCTATGTTTTGTCTGGCTAATATACAAGATTTTCCCATGTTTCCAATTGAAAATGGACATCATGTTTAGTGGAAAAATAAAAAAAAAGGATCTACAGAGCATATAACTGTAAAAAGAAACTGCAGGAAGTTGGGAAATCTACCAGATTATGAAAGCTAAGGCTAGAAGCAACTATTGAACCACTCTTGAGCATCAGACCCTCAGGATGAGAAGGCTCATACAATTGTAATCCGAAAATGACTTCCGCAGAGCCTTTGAAAATCATGTCAAAGTATGTCATATATCATTTCATATTATTACCTGAAATGGCATCCCACAATAATTTTAAACTTAGCAGACTAAAACAGTTAAAATCTCAAGACAAAAACACCTCTCAGACAGAAAAAAAGACAGTGATATTTTTGTTATAATTAAGTTCATGTTCTAATGGGTCTGAAGCTCATCAAAATTTGAAATACTTTTTCTTTAGTCTACGAAGTTAGTGATTCTGAATCCTCATGGAAATCAAGTAAACATTCAGTTATTGCTCTGAAATAATGTCTCTCCAGAGTTTGAAATGTTAATATTTTAGCATATTTGTGCCAATATCAACATAATATTCTTCTGTGTCCACTGCAGTCAGCTGACCTTGCAACTGACCCCCTTCATCTTATAAGCCCTGTGATGTAGATGTATTACTAGAGTACTGATACATAGGCTGGAGAGATGCACATCAACCACCAACCACATAATGCAAGTAAGCAAGTAGGTGAAAACATATGCAGGCCACATTCTGGACGGGTCGCCAGTCCATCACAGTGACATGTAGGACAGAAAACCATGCACACACATCTTCACACTGCAGTTAAAAGCCAGGAATTTGCCTACCATGTGAAAACCCACAGCTGACAACATAATACTGTGCTACCCAATAAATATCTAATTTTAGTTATAAAATTCTTTGCAACACAGAAACCAAGTTATATATGATGCATGTAGCGGAGTCAAAGGCCACAGTAGGTGGAGGTCCTGCTGAGGCACGGAAGAGGAAGGGAGGAGTAAGGAGGGAAAGAGGAAGATAAGTAGAAAGAGGAAGAAAAAAGTGCATTCTCATAAATCCACTTTGCTGAAATCACCATACATCTGTTTGACTCTGCATATGAATCTGTGTTTGTACCCAACAAGGATCTGGTTAAACTCCTACAAACTCATGTCAGCTATGTCCACATGTAGACTTGACCATTACTTTATTTATAGAGCTTTTCTTTGTCTGATTTTTTTTATATATTTCCAAACTTTTTCCAAATGAAGCTCAGGAAGTTAAAAGCTCAATCTCAGGAGTTTTTTTTTTGGCCTTGCTGTTCCCACAGCCTACCAATACTGACCACTGTTTACCACAAATGTGACACTGACTACTTCACACAACCCCCTGCTAATAATCCCAACCATCCCTTCAATGTCAACAGTATAAACATCTTTATTCTTGGTTCTTCAATTGTAGTAACAACGTATGGGCTACAACTGGTGGTACTTGGGTTGCCCTCAGAGAAAATTGTGGTTTCAATTCTTTACTAGGCAAATACCAAGAAACAAACCATGAAAACATAAATTGTTTAGGCACACTGATAAGACCGCACTGGAGAAAAGTTCAAGATCTGAGAGCAGAAACTGAAGCTGAGGACGCTGAACCTGGTGGCTACTTATGCAGTGTTCTATTTACCTCATAAGTTGAAAGTTGGATCTGGGAATGACATCAAACCCAACATAACCTTGCCATAGGTCTAACTGCTGAAAAGCAGTGCCATTTGTTAATTGATATGCACAGTGACCAGGCTAAATGCATTATCGGCTAATAACACCACATTTCTTTCATTTGTAAGTTCAAGTACTCTAGCAACATATTCACTAAAGGAGAATGGACAGTTTTGTTTGTTTTATTATGATGGCTATCAGTAAGTTTTATATGCGAGGCAGCCATATTGGATCTACAGGCCTTGGCTGCAGAGAAACTGCTGACTTTCCTACTCCGATTGGAGCAACCTTTATGTTTTATTCTTCCAAATTCAGTTGTATGAGTGTTCCTTTCTGATTACCAATGAGAGGCCTAATTAAACCAAATTATTCATGTAGGGCAAATGGATAAAAGTATAAGATAAGTTTTATAAAAGTCCAAGTCTGGTTGCAGTACTATAAGGAAAGATTTGTCAAGATGGTGACAAATAAGGTGCATTTTGTCAATGCCCCTACTATGTCTTTCCTGTCCATGCACTATATGTTTATTTGCATTTTGTCTCTTCACTAAGCCACTTCAAATTTTAGCTTTTTTTTTTCTTTTTAATAAAACATATGTTCAATGTCTGAGAAAGGTGTGCGAATGTCATGCCTAGTGCTTGAAAACTGTCAGCAGGCTTGATCAATTTGGCGAGCCAAACCTGCCTTTTAGCGCTTGTTTAGGCTAAATATGGACAAGACACATGGGTTAAAAAATTATGTTTTTCAATGTTTATTTTAGAGCTGAATACAGGAAATGACAGGCCTATCTGAAATCCCAATAAAAAAAGATATCCATCGACTTTCAGGGCTCTAACGGCAGAGGATAATTAAGGGATACATGGCAGATCTTTAAAACAAATGAGAGTTTGGTTAAAATATGCGTTTCGAGCATACATGTTCAGGTCTGTCATTAAGTAGACAGCCAAAGACATTAGACTGTCTTTTTCATTTGGAATGCAAAGTACATTATACTAACATTTGATTGCACATTTGTTTGCATTTCTGATTTGAACTTTTACTGTGCTTTCAATCAAGCAAAAATGGAGCCATTCACATTTGTTTACTGATATTTTCAAAAATTTTCCCAGCTGGTTGGTCAAATTTTTCTGACATCAATTCAATAAGCAGAGCAGTCAAAAACACTGCCTGTTTCTGAGACTGGTAAAGAAAATCTGTTAGTTCCTTTGTTTCATCTGCTACAACATTTTATCTGTAGTGAGCTGTAATCACTGATTAAAACCACATTGTTTTCGGCTGAGGAAAGGGGACTTAGAAGGCTGATGACTCAACGATTCTCAGCTGCTCACCAATGCCGTTCCCCTCCTGAGACCTGAGCAATTCAACCATTCCAAATTAAGCCAGAAGTTTGTTCTTTATTTAGCTCAAAGACAACTGACCCATATATTTGAGACTGGGCAGGAGAACATAAACAGGGGAACTATTAGAGCACACATGAATAATAGATGAAACAAAGAAACATGGAGATACAAAAAGAAACTGTTAAAGTGAAAGGCTTTGATCAAAGACCATACAATATTACACTATACAACACTATACTATAATTTACAGAACAACACCATGCTATGTTGTACCATACAATTAGTCTGGACCTTCAAGATATTCAGAGAAAGTCTGAAGTGCACCTGGAAATTAAAAGGTAAAGTACTTCTCAATACTTTAAACACTTTTCAAATACATATTCAATAATCAACTGAATTCTTCTATATAATCAAATCATGTAACACAAGCTAGTTCTAGTGTTTTCTGCCTGAGTGCTATGTTTTGGAATAGATAAGGGGTTGCTGAAGAAAGGTTTGGAACAATTCACAGTATCCTGGACTGACACTTTGGAAATGAGTACCATTTAAATGTGTCTTATTATTACCCAGTGTACCCAGTACCCAGTGTTGCACGAAGTCTGCTTTGCCTGAGTTGAGAACCACAGCAGACCAAAAATTCTGTTCACACTTTAAAGATGAGACAATGGGGTTAACTAGAGATACACTGGTCACCCTTTTCTTGCGTGACCCCTTATTCATGTTTTCTCCCAGATCTGATCTTCAAATTCTAATTTTGGACAAATTAACTTTTTTCAAGTAAATTGATTGATTCACCGTCTTCTGCTTTTCCAAGATAAAGTCAGAGGGGTAACAGGTCAAGGAGGGAAGCCCAGTCATCCCTTTCCCCAGCAGGGCTTTCACAAGCCATACAGATATATGGTCAGTCCAGAACTTTCTGGATCTTCCAAGGGTCTCCTCCAACTGTATAGAAAACTTCCGAAGGGAGTTGGCCAGGAAGCATCCTAATTTGAACCACCTCAGCTGACTTCTCCCTGGAAGAGATGGCTTCTTATCTCTAGGTTGTTGAGCCACCCAACATAGATGGAACATAGATGGACTGTTAAATGCAGAACTTCGCTTTTTTGGCACAGCTCTTTCTTCCCTAGGTCACAGGGAACAGCACAGCAACAGCATCCATATAACTACAGATGATGCCACAAGGTCAGCACTTATGAAGGAAAAACTGGCCAGTTTCAATTTCTCACTGATTTATTGGTGCATCACTGGGTTTAACAAAAGGAGAAAAGACACCATAAAGGACAACCAATGAATTAGAATAAAAGCATATGGGTGACCAACACTGTGTGTAATAGCTGGATATGATGCTGACATTGCTTCAGCAAAATGACATTAAATTATGTCACTGATGGGAAGATTTTCATTGTATTTCAAGTGCTCTTGACTAAATTCAGTCAGCACTACTCCAAAGTATGAAACGCTGGTATGACCTAAACTGGACTGATGTGCCGACTGAACAGAGATTCATTTCAAATCAGTTTGCTGTCTATGAAACCTTGATTCTGTTTGTGAATACACAAAAAAAGCACATCGTGTTTCTTTGGCTTTGGGACCATTATTATTGAGACAACAAACTAGACCAGTTAAGCCAGAATTATTTTAGTTATAAACACACTTTGGATTTGTGACACTTCAATGTAAAAACAAAAACAGAGTAAAACAGAAGGGCTTGGCTCCATTAATCCAAGAACTGCCACTTTAATATTGGTTATTTCAATAACTGTGATACATTTTCAATAATCTTAACACAATATATTTATGTTGTTACATTAATGTGTTTGAGTTTTTGCTGATCTGCCAATAGCAACAGGAAACCTGCCCTGCCCTGACATCACAGTGAGAAAGGAGATGGGTTGTCAGAGTAGCATAAAGACCAGAGATCAGCTCAAAGCATTGAACCTGGGTACTGAACCAATGAACCTGGGAAGAAGTCTGCTGCAGATACTGACATAACCTGACATAATTTATATGCTGGTGCTGAGAGCAGGCAGACAACAAGAAGCAGGCAGGTAGGCAGGCTGGGTTCCTGTCTGGCTTTTAATGCCTTCAATGTTTTCCTGACAGATCAGCCTGCAGGAGAACGAGTGACTGCACTCTCACTGAGATGACACAGAAGGTCCCAATCTGCACCTCTCCTTACACTTACATGCCAAGATGATGTACATTCTGATGAAAGCATGTATGATTAACATGCGTTGCAATGGAGGAATCTGATCCACAGGACCCGCTCCTCCGAGCTTCTGAGATGAACGGGCGCCAGAATAATAACTCAAACTGGGCTCCTAAAGAGCCCAAGTGGCCGTTCGCACCAGGGTACCACCAAACTGTACCGGATCCTCACAAGATGTCACATACTGGTAGAAGGGCTATTTTCTCTTTTTTTTTCCTCTGTCTTTGGAGGATCTGGGGACAAGGGAGATGATTTAGGATCACGTCCGAAGACGTTAGCATTGACGTCTACATGCGCTGCTAGTTTTCTATAGGGGGTGGAGGAGAGGGATGGTGCGGGGTTTCGCCGCCGCATTACTTTGGTAAAACCAATCCGTCATGATGTTTAATAACTGAAAAATCTATGAGGGGAGATGTGCCCCCGACCCCATATATATATATATCTATATATATATAGATATATATATATATCTATATATATATATATATATGAGGATGTAGATCCCACCATGCGCATCAGCGCGGAGCGCAGATCCAGTGACAGAGGTTTAAAATAAAGCAGCGTATATTTACCTTCATGTCATTCACTATCGCCTGGAATAGTCCCCCGAGGGCCCCGCATTCCTTCTCCACTGTCTCCATGTTTGCCAAATCCACCATTCACTGGAATCTACACCGGCGCACAGCAGCTGCGCGCTCCCAACACCCAGTGGGAAAAAAGGATAAAAATACAAAAAGGTGTTATTCCACCAAGTCAGGGCGGAATGCCCGGTTTCTCCTTTACACCGAATGACCGGTAATAACGGAGGCTGCGGAGAGAAGGAGAGGAAGACGAGGGGTGGGGGGGGGGGGTGAGGAAGGATGCCGAAACAACAAACGCGTTGTCCCGCGGTGTCCTTTAGGCGACAGAAAGGTGGCTTTTCACAGAGGAAAGATGGTGTCCTCCCTCTGCGTCTCAGTGTGGCTCCGGCTTAGTCAGACGGTGGAGTGGTACCGTTCGGATGGTACCGAGGAGACCACGCTCATCTTGGCGCAGCCAGCGCTACGCAGAGGAGTCGGTGGGGACGCATGTGAAGGGAGCACAGTGGGAACTGGAGCGACGTGTCACCGTTACACAGTGTGGGTATGTGTGTGTGTCTGTGGCTATGTGTTTCAGAATGTGTGTCTTCGCGCATGCATGTGGTCGTATGTAACGGTGGGCTGTGATTGGTGCAGAGACGGTGGGCTCAGTGGAGCGGGGAGAGAAGCCAGTAACACGATCCATGAAACTGCAAGCGAGTTAAAAAAAAAATAGCAGGAATGGGATGGGATGGGGTGAGGGGGAGCGGCAATCCTGGATGGTGTGTCACATGGTTGTGTTTCAACTCTCTCTCACACACACACACACACACACACACACGCACACACTTAGCTACATACACCTGATCTCCAGAAGAAAGGCCTGTGGGGATATATGTTGATTAGATGAATACCAGAGAACCAGTGTAGAAACTTGTTCTGACAACCCAAATTTATCACTTCAAAGATAACTAAAAGGCATTTAATCATTCAGTTACAGAGCCTTGCATTAATTTTTTTTTTCACAACACTGATCGTTTCAAGCATTTCAGTCAGATTTTGTTTGATAGACCAGCACATAGTATTGCATAACTGTTTGGTGGAAGGAAAAGTAGATATTTTCTTCCTCTTTTTTATTATGAGGAAAAATGTGATACATGTAACATGCACATGTACAGGGGTTGGACAACGAAACTGAAACACCTGTCATTTTAGTGTGGGAGGTTTCATGGCTAAATTGGACCAGCCTGGTAGCCAGTCTTCATTGATTGCACATTGCACCAGTAAGAGCAGAGTGTG
>JAHUTJ010050261.1:0-22784 GCA_036250325.1 Characodon lateralis
AGCTGTAATAACGGCACAAATATGCAGAACAGAGGTGCTGCACGCAGCACGTCTACAGATGTTTTCCTAAATTTCTGGGTCTGTGCTCTGTCCCGCCCCCGTCATTTCTGTCCAATGGGAGCAATGACCGTCACCCGCGTGGCTTTGTTTACAAGTAATAGTTAAGTCTGCTAAAAGTACAATGTGAAAGCAAACCGCATCAAACAAAAAAAATAAAGTCCGCTTTATTTTTTCCTGGTGTGAATACACTCTCTTTGGCTCATTTTTTGTTCAAGGAATCATGAGGCTGATGTACCATGTAGTTTACAGCAATGTAATCGATACATGTAGAACACCTTCTGAACATACATGTCTTCTGTTGCTCCGTCTTTGCCTGCCACTGCCGTCTCTGGTGGAGAGTTATGTGGTCTTGCCCAGGCTCCCATCATATAGTTCAGCTCACTCACTAACACTGGTAGAAAATATCAAAACCTTAAGGGAACAGATGGCCTCAGCTCATGCCAGCAAAATACTCCCCATAGTGAACAGAGCTAGCAGATCCCCTCTGTTGAAACGGTTGATTCCTGTTTGTGAATGCCACACATGTGCACGTTACATAATAACACGATGGGGACCTCACATATAGCAGGCTTTATGCTCCAAATAATATCTATTTAGTATAATTTTATTTATTTTAATGTTCTGCTGCTGCTGACATCCTAATTATTGGCAGTTTTAGTCACCCATGCTATAATATTGGACCCGTCTCCACAGTTTGATAATTTCCTCCTCATCTTGTAGAGGAAATGTGGTTTGAATGTGTAACCTGGAGCATGAATGAATTGTACTGTGCGGTGCATGTGTGTGTAAGCATCGGTTTTTGTTTGTTTCTGAACTCATTTAATTTGCTGCTCTTTGTGATGTGTTGTTTCAGGGCAGCAGCCATGACCCTGAGGACGGTCCTCTTGTCATTACAAGCCTTACTGGCAGCAGCAGAACCAGATGATCCACAGGATGCTGTGGTAGCCAATCAGGTGTGTGTTTTTGTTTTCCTGTATGTTTCTATAGTTGGCTAAAATTACTTATCGCTGGTGTTAATTCATATTAAAACCTTCGACTACCTCTTGTCAGCATTTTTTCTGTAAAGCTTTTCAGAACAAGCAAAGTTTGGTCATTTATTATTTTCTGTGGCACCTTTCGGCAAAAACTATTTAACCTTAAAATTGTTGTAAAATGCTCTTTAGTTGATGCCACTACACATGCTACACTACACATTTATGTTTGGGTTTGTTTCAGGCTCTCATAATGTTGCAGCAGCACAATCTTAGTCTAAAACCTAAAGTCGCAACTTTTTCCTGTTTTTACTTGTCCAGGATTGTACAAGTAAAAGACGTACCTATCTATTAAAGGCACGTTTTTCTTGGTGTTTGATGACCTAAAAGTTGGAATGTAATAAAATGTTTCTTGAAATTCTTTGTTTTCCAGCTGTTCCTCTCTGTTAAACACTTCATAAATGCAAAGCATTCAATAACTCACTGCAATACTGACTTGAAGGGGTTTATTTAAAATAGTCCAAGACTCAAATGTATGATCTGAACTGAAATTAGTTCAAGTTTTTATTGACAAAGACTATATCTTTTATTCTTGTTGTAATTACAGTCTTATTGCTCTTCAACAGGAATAAATATGTAATACATACCACTGGATTGAAATGTTGTCCATTTATTACCCGTTATTATGATAGCTTGCTATTTTAACATTAAGCAAAAGCTAAAAGGTTATTGATCATAAAAGATTTTAAAAATTGATCACAATATAGGGCATTATTTTTATGTTTACTTTTGATAACAGCAATGTGCCACTTACTTGCTTTAATCAATTTCTACATATTTGACAGAACATTTCTGTAGTAAGTATTTAAAATGATTAATTCTTTCCTTATTCTTGATGTATCCTTATCTGTGTATTTATATCTATCTTTCTATCTTGAGCTATAGATTTTTTTCTCCATCTTCCTCTTAACATACTTGCCAAGATCAGTTTTGTACAGCCAGGGGGAGTTTTTCCCCTCTGACAGCCAAGCTGGGTCAAAATCTGTGACCCAGTAGTGTGTCGATTTTTGCTGCTTGTAAGGGGCGGGGCCTGAAGCACTTTATTTTCTATAGTTGGATACAGAGTAGGAGAGTTATGGCTGCTGCTTACAGGAGAGTGAGTACTGCTATCCTCACAACTCTGGGGGCGTTTAACAAAAAAAGCAGCACGAAACACCGACTAGGAAGCAACTTGAAATTAACTTGACAAATTAACAGGGATTTGAATACGTCCTGATCAAGGCCTCCGCCAGATGTTCCCAGCAGACCCTAGCTATACACTTGGGCCTGCCGAGTCTCTCCAGCTTCTTCCTTTTCCAGCAGATCCAACTCACCGTCAGGTGGTGATCGGGGGACAGCTCAGCCCCTGTCTTCATCCAAGTGTCCAAGATATGTGGCTGAAGGTCAGAAGATAACACTATAATGTCGATCATCAACCTCTGGGTTGGGGTGTCCTGGTCCCAAGTGCACTGATGAACACCCTTATGCTTAAACATGGTGTTTGTTAAGGACAGTCCGTCCATAATGAACTTATGGCACCGTCCAGCACCTCCACTAGGGATGGCAAGAGGGTGTGTGCTGCACAAGGCCAAAACAGCAGTTGGGGGATCTGTTCGCGACCTGAAGGCAGGATGCGGCCGTCTCATCCACTGGGGTAAACCCCAACACGAGATGACTGAGCTGTGCATGCAGGAGAGCCTGATTACTTGTAGTTGATATTCCACCGCCACCCCCGTAGCCAAACACAAGCTGGTCGGACTATGTCTCCGCTTCCCGCAGAGGAGCTGGAAGAGGTATCTGGGGAGAAGGAAGTCTGGGCGTTGCTGCAGAGACTGCTGCCCTCGTGACCTGGTCCCAGATAAACGGAAGACAACAAGCGAATGTACAGGGATTTGGAAAGTTATCAGAGTTACTTTATGTATAAAACTCATAACTTTTGAGACTCGTGCAGTTCAGTTTACTTTAATCAGTCGTTAATGTATAAGTACTTGAGTGTTTATAAAATCTCTACTCAAAAGGCCTACTTTATAAATGATTGTCCTATCTTTCCTTTTTGTGTAACTTAAATAAAATGACACGCTTGAGTAAACCTCATGGACCACATAACTAAAAAAAGAAAAAGACCTTTTCCAACTTGATATGATCCAAACAGCGACATCTTTCAGTTGTTAAAAGCTGTCTGCTGAGCCCCCTTTAAATAAATGCTTCTGCTTTATGTGTTTCTTTACCACACAGTACAAGCAGAATCCAGAGATGTTTAAACAGACGGCGAGACTCTGGTCTCACGTCTACGCAGGAGCTCCCGTCTCCAGTCCGGAGTACACACGCAAAATAGACAAACTCTGTGCCATGGGCTTTGAAAAAGTAAGTGGACTAGATATGTTGTGGAGATTTATTATTTTCTCTCCCCTTCTGTGTGTCAGACTGCTGCATGTTGCTGCAGATTAAAACCTAGCTTTGTTTTTGTCTCCAGAATGCAGTTATAGTGGCATTGTCGTCAAAATCCTGGGACGTGGAGACGGCAACAGAGCTCCTCCTCAGTAACTGAATTTTGACACCCTTCGTGTTCCTCCTGATCCACATGTCTGTCTTCAACTGTACACACCGTCTCTCCTCCAAACTCCTGCTATCAGAAGGCGAATCCTGCTCGATCCCACCCTCTGTTTTACATTGGACTCATTCCCCTTCTTCCCCTCTATCCTTACCGTGTGACACCTCCTCTGTCACCTCTGCTGTATCACACTCCAATCATCTTCTCTTTCAGCTCGTACCTCTGGTTTCTTTAAGGCCAACCTTCCACTTAGGGATACAATCAGAAATCCACATCTAACTCCGTCTTTGAAGCAAAGTAGATACCAAACCCTGCCCACTTGTCACTCTTTGTCCCGGTTTTCTGGCTTTTTCCAAAAAGCGGCTCTCCAGCGGCTTATCCTTGCCTATGCAGTTCATTTATTTTCATTCATGCTAACCTTTTGTTGGAGAGGTTCAAGCCATTTAAGGCAGCTTGGTTTTAGTTTTTAGCACCTGATTCTTACTCGGCACACTTTTGGCTTGTTTTCGAAACAGAGATCAAACATCTCGATGAAAATTCTTGCTCTCAACTCATCGGGTTTAGTGTGGACACACTCTTAGAGAACAGACAGCTGTTAAGATAAGGGATCAGTTTTTTGGCATCAACAGTGTGCTGATAACTGAGAACGTCTTGCTAACATTGTATTGTAGTGTTGGTATGTTTAATTGGACAGAAAAATAAACAGAGAAAAAACCAATCACATTTTTGTGCTGTCATGGAGGAATTCAGCACATACTGTAGTACAACGTATAGGTCTTATTCTGCGTTCTTGAAAACAGCTCATTAAATGTCTTACAGGTGTTCTTGCAGTAGCCATCATGCCAGGTTTTGCCCGCCTCATCAGTCAATGTCTGGCAGCTCCTGTAGGACATTCCTCTCCTCCTCTTTTGCCACACGGCTTGAAATGACTTTTCTTCATCTAGCCTTCTCCTTTTCTTTTTAAAACACTTTTATTTAGGAACATGGATGCATTTGATTTCTTGTTTTTAATCTAAGAGAAAAGCAAACAAAATTGATGTTCAATACAACCTGTGACAAGTCTAGAAGAATATGACGTCATCTTAATTGCATCAACAGATAAATGTCAATGACCCATCTGTAAATAAAAAGAATAAAGTCTGTGTAAATTAATCTGTGCACTGCTTTTTCTTATGTCTATTTAAAATGCTATTGTGATATTTTTGAAAAGAGTCAGCCCTACTGATGCAATAAAACTTCTTAAAGCTTTTGCATGTATTTAGCCTTCTGGAGACATCATTTTGCTCAGTCAGTATTTGCAGCTGGAGGTTTTCTTTGGGTATGTCGCTTTCAGCTTTTCATATGTAGACTAACATTTTGACTCCCTCCTAATGGTGCAATAGGTCAAACTCAGATTTGATGGAGACCATCTATACACATCGAATTTTCAAGTCTTGCCACAGATTCTCAATTGGATTTAGGTGTGGACTTTGACTGGATCTGTGGCAAGACTTGGAAAATATAGCGTGCAACTTACAGTTTAACACTGTGTCCCGGAAGGTAGTCATATTTTTAACAGTTCCTATTGGAGAAAGTTGTTAGTGGTTAGTGCATGTTAGTGGGAGTTTTAAAACATGCACCTATTTAAACTGGTCCTAAGCACTGGTTTCTCCTTTCCTGGACATGGAGACAAGCTCTGTTCTTGGGGAGGAGAGTTCGATGTAGAACTTCATCTGGTTCAGCAAAAGAGCAGCAGCTGGGATAACTGTCATTTGGTGCTGACTTAATGAAGCTGCATGTCACAGTTAGGAGGAATTTGTTACCTCCTGCTAATGTTGGAACTGGATCAACCCAGTTGGTCTGAAGGTGGCGCTAAAGTAATGTAATCCCCCTTCGCTGAAGCGAAGGTTGACTGATTAGCTGAAACTGGCAGCAGGTTAAGCATCCTTGGATGTAGACCTAAGTGTCTTGAGACGTTGGAGGCCAGTACGCCATTTGTTGGAAGGTGTGGAGTGTGGCTTTGTAGCTCCTATGGCCCCCTACAGGAGAGTAATGGGCGTAGGCTGATGTGACCCCCCTTTGGTCTGTTGGAACAATGCTGAAAGCATGGGAGAGCTGTTTGATGCCAATCTGCACACTGGAGGTGCACACTCTGGCTGTCTTAAGGAGAGGGCAGAGCCCGTCAATCTAAGAGGAGTGTGTGGCTGTGTTGTGCCTCACTTAAAAGGGGATCTTCTTGGCACACGCGGTCATACAGCTCTCTACCAGTTGATAATTTCTCTAGCCAGAAAGCTAGATGCACTTCTGGTATGAACATGGTTTCCAGGTGTACACCTTCCACCACTTTGGGGTTGTAAGTTTTCACAGGTGTTGACTTTGACTGGATCATTCTTACAAATAAATAGGTTTTGATCTAAACTATTCTATTATAGCCTTTGTGGCCCCAGTTTCAAGTATTCTGTAGCTTCTAACAGGTTTTCTTTCAAGGTTGCCCTGTAATTTCACCAATTCTGATCAGTTTTCTTGTCCCTGCTGAGGAAGGCATCCCCACACCATGATGCTGTTACTGTACTGTCAATTTGGGAAATGGTGTATTTGGGCTAACAAGCAGTGTTATACTCTGTACAGCTTTACAATAACACAAAGCACAAAGCCAGGGCAGTAAGGAGTGGCTCCATAAGAAGCATCTCAAAGTCCTGGAGTGGCCTAGACAGTCTCCAGACCTGAACCCAAACTACAATCTTTGGAGGGAGCTGAAAGTCTGTTTTGCTCAGCGACAGCCCCGAAACCTAAAGGATCTGGAGGAGTGGTCCAAAATCCCTGCTGCAGTGTGTGCAGACTACAGGAATCTTCTGATATCTGTAGTTGCAAACAAAGGTTTCTGTACAAAATATTACATTTTGTTTTTCAAATCCAATACAATGTGATTTTCTGGATTTTTGTTTTAGATTCCATCTAAAACAATTGCAATTACAGATAGTTACTGAAGTTACTGAAGCAAATTAACTTTTCAACAATATTCTAATTTACTGAATGGGTCTTTCATAACAGACCAACAGCCCCTTCTCACTTTTCAGCATTTCTCACTGCAAATGTTTAATATCTGCTCCAAAATTACACTTTATATTAATGTGAATTTAAAAGTCTAGTAATTTTGGTAAATTTGAGATCTGAATTGAATAGGAACAGTAATAATTATAATAAAAAATGTTATGAACATCTTTTAATGATTATTGTTTTATTTACAATTTCATTCATCATAACAAACAAGATCACGTTTGGAATGGCAGATTTGAAATCCCGCTCCAGCTGGATGCATATTTAACAGGAAAAAAGTTCTGTATGTGTATTGAGGCGATGATTCGTGGGCATCCTGTTTCCCTCGCTCTGCTGCTGCTATGTGATAGCCAGAGTTTGTTTCCGTGTCCCCGTCAGTGAGACATGCTGCCTCCCCCGCCAAGCAGCATAAGCTGCAGGGACGGCCAGATGAAACGGTGCCCTGCTATCTACAACTGAGTTCAACTGGGGTTGAACGGGCATCATGTAAGCTCTTTAGGGAAGGAAGCTGTTGGATTTCTGCTTTAAGTTACCTATACTTTGATCTGGGAGATATCCAGAGATGTTCAAGATGATCCAGGTAATCTGTTTGACAGTGCTGCTTCCTGAAGGTGAGTTGGGGACATTGTGCTTTTTCTTCTACAACTTTTCTAATTATTGTCTGAATTAAGTAGTTTTTATTATATAACAGGTATAGTTTAATAGATGAATGTGGTTTTTCAACCATGTGGTTAAATAATTGATATAGTAAATGCTGTTTTAATATAGAAGTTGGCAAATATGAACAATAAAGAGCAAATTTCCTAGCATTAAGAAATGATAACAATCCATGATCAACCGTTTAAGAAAAATATTTGCATCTCTTCTAAACCAAAACCTTAAACATACAAACACAACCTCTTATTTTACTTCCTCAGTGGTTCACTGCGCTCAGGGTCACTATGCCCAAAAGCTCCTGAATGACCTGATGGAGAATTACTCCAGTGCCCTGCGGCCTGTGGAGGACACAGATAGAGCGCTCAACGTCACCTTACAGATCACCCTCTCTCAGATCAAAGACATGGTGTGTACTGGTTACGAGTCTGTCCCATTATGTACTGTACACTAAAATGTCACATTTTAGAGCTTTCCACATCTAAAAAAGCTTCACTCAGCATGAAAAAAAAAAAAATTCTGAAGCAAATAAACTGTTTAAAAAGTCCAAAAAATCTAGTCTTAAAACAGTTTTGAAGCCAAATATGGGACTGCATTTGTAGCTTTAACCGCTGATGGCAATGAATGGGAGGCAGACCTGCAACTGTTAAAACCAGCTGGCATGGCCTACTTGTTTTCATTTGGTTCAGATTCCCGTTCAGGTTCAGTGATCTGTCATCCCTCAGTGAATCACCAGCTGAATTGTGAATGTGTTTTGCGAGACTGCACACAGCTTTAATGTAATCGATCTACCAAGATGTGTGTTGCTGTTGGTTTGTTATATCAGAGTACACATGAAAGAGAGCTGAGCAAAAGTCTGAGCAAGAGTGTTTTGTTACCTGATGTGCCTGTGTGTTCTTTGGTTATGGGCCCTCATTCACCTGATATTGACAGGTGACTCTGGACTTTTGTTGTCTTGATCATTTGAGCCTCTCTTGCAAAGTGGTGCCGATGAGGAGCAAAGAATAACATGCTTGAAGCGTTATGTCTTATGCTGCCTTTACAGAATGTTTAGGGTACCTATTGCCTTGATCCAATGATCTTTCAGTTAAAAAAGCAAAAGAAACAAAATTCTATAGGAAGTAGCTCAGAACCTCCACCCAGGCTCAGGTCTTTGGCAGCTCTTTAGATTCATCCATCTTCTAATCAACACTGACCAGCATACCTGTCCTTGTTTAAGAAAAGCATGCCACCAATAATCTATATTCCAGGTGATATGCAGTGTTAGGTTGTTCACCATATAAAGGATATATTTCTGTTGATCAGTGTATACACTGAGGTTTATAGTTTAACGTGACAAAAAATGTTCTGAAATTTATTATTATTAGTAAATAATGCTTCTAACACAATTGTTCTGTTTCAGGTACAAAACTATTTAAATCTAAACTAAGGTGCACAAACAACACACCACAGATAGTAGGCCTATCGAAAGACTCTCCTAACTGAGCTGTTGATCTCTGCAGCTCCTCCAGAGTTACCACAGGCCTCTCATAGACCTCTAGGTGGACAGGCTTGTCTTGGTAGGTTTGGATATATAAAATACTTTTCCATTTTTTTGATGATGGATTGAACAGTGTTCTTGAGATCAAAACTTGTGATATTGTTTTATAGGCAAAAATTGCTTTAAACCTCTCCACAACTATATCTCTGAGCTCTCCACTGTATTCCTTGGTCTCGATGATGCTGTTTGTTCACTAATGTTCTCTAACAAACCACCACAGAACAGCTGAATTTCTACTGAGATTAAATTACACACAGGAGACTTCTATTTACTAATTAGGGGACCTCTGAAGGCAATTGGTTCCACTTGCTTTTATTTAGGGGTATCAGATTAATAGGTGCTGAGTACAAAAGCATGCGTTGAAAACCCTGTATCATTTCCCGTCCACTTCACAGTGCTGTGTGGCTGATTTATCACATAAATTCCCAATAAAACAAACGTAACTTTATGGTTGTAACGTGACTAAATGTGAAATAGTTCATGGTGTTTGAAGGTTTTTGCCAGAAACTCTAGCCTAATTTAATGTTCAATGATACTTAGAAATATTTTGGAAACAACTTTGAATTTCACCAAAATGTTTTGATGCATCCATGCTTCGTTATTTTATTTAATGTTTTTTCTTATTCTATTTATCCCCGATATTAAGCACCTCGTTTTAGCTGTGGCTGGTGTTAAAACGTTTTTTAAATAAAGTTGATGATGATGAACATGTGCATTTGCATTGAGTGTGTTTTTTAGTGCCTTTGCTCATTATTGTGCTTTTGTTTGTGTGTGTGAAGGATGAGAGGAACCAGGTGCTGATTGCCTACCTGTGGATTAGGCAGACATGGCACGATGCCTACCTGAGGTGGAATAAAGAAGACTACGATGGTCTGGATGTCATCCACATTCCCAGCAGCCTGGTGTGGAGGCCCGACCTCGTCCTCTATAACAAGTACGCTAATACGTCGTCCAACACAAAGACATGTTCACACCAGATATCCATTTGAGAAACAGATTTTTGATAATGCTCTGGCTGGCCTGTTTGGACAAATTCAGCAAAATGACATCAAATCCATCACTCAATTTAAACAATTATTTGAAACAATGTTTTCATTTGGTGTTATTATGGATGGAGTCAACTTTTTTTCTCCTTCAGAGCTGATGATGATTTCTCAGGACCAATGGACACCAACGTCAAGCTGCGCTACAATGGAGAGATAACTTGGGACGCTCCCGCCATCACCAAGAGTTCCTGTGTTGTGGATGTCTCCTACTTTCCGTTTGACAGCCAGGAATGTAACCTTACCTTTGGCTCCTGGACGTACAATGGCAACCAGGTACAGAAATAGGGAGATAACATGTGGTTTTTTTTTACTGCAGTGACATTTTTGTCACAATTTGCCACTTCTCCTTAATCATCCATTATTCCACTTTCAGGTAGATATTATTATGGGCATGGACAGCGGTGACCTCTCAGATTTTGTGGAAAACGTGGAGTGGGAATGCCATGGGATGCCAGCCACTAAGAATGTGATTATGTACGGCTGCTGTTCTGACCCATACCCAGACATAACCTACACAGTGCTCCTGCAGCGCCGCTCCTCCTTTTATATCTTTAACCTCCTACTTCCATGCTTCCTGATCTCCTTCTTGGCTCCTCTGGGCTTCTACTTGCCCGCAGACTCTGGGGAGAAGGTTTCCCTCGGGGTGACGGTTCTCCTGGCTCTCACCGTGTTTCAGCTCATGGTGGCTGAGAGCATGCCACCATCAGAAAGTGTGCCTCTTATAGGTAACTACTCTTTTAGTCATGTTTATGCTGGTTTAAACTGTGTAAAGTATCATTCTGTTCATATTTATACTTGTGCCATAGGGAAGTACTATATTGCCACCATGACCATGGTCACAGCCTCCACAGCGCTCACCATTTTCATCATGAACATTCACTTCTGTGGCGCAGAAGCCAAACCAGTCCCACACTGGGCAAAAGTGCTCATCATTGACTACATGTCAAAGATTTTTTTTGTCTACGAAGTGGGTGAGAACTGTGCTTCTGGTTCCTCTTCTTTGTCTTCTCACTACCTCCAGGAAGATGTTTGCCACAAGCAGGTTAACTCTCACATTCATGCAAATGGAAAACCCAGGAGTCACGGCTGCCAGAAGGACCAGCAGAGCTACAGATACCCCCAATCCCAGCCTTGCAAGCAGCAACAGCAGCACAGAGTGAAAGTACAGCACCGCATCACAAGAGAAGAGAGCAGCCACCTCTGCAGATCAGCACCTGGTAGGTACAAAGGCTCCAACAGTAAAATCACAATGAACGACTGCTGTATGGAAGACCAGAAACCTCCAGGTCTTCCCGAGGACCAAAAGTTTCCATGCTGCCCTGAAGACAAAAAGCCTCTACCTCAGGGTCCCACAGTAACCATTGGCCCCTGTGTGTTCTGCAGCTTTGGGAGCGGACTTCCTAATGTGGACACCAAGCTGGTCCGCAATGTGGAGTACATTGCTAATTGTTTCCGAGAACAGAGGGCCACATGTGCCAAAGGGGCAGAGTGGAAAAAGATTGCTAAGGTGATGGACAGGTTCTTCATGTGGATTTTCTTCGTCATGGTCTTCCTTATGAGCATTCTTGTCATTGGCAAGGCGAAATGACCAAGCAGTTAGGCTGGAGATTTGACCCAATGAATGTTCCGTGGTCAAATCCATAATTTCAAAGCAATGGTTCTCCTTTTATGAACATTTGCTGTTATAAATGTGTGGGAGTTCATTTGTTAGGCTGGATTGTTGATTTCAGCAATATAAAATGTTACAGAAAATACATTTTTAATTATTAATATGCAATGTGTGCTATATATCATTAAGACAAAGATTAAATATATACTACATATTATACTTCAGTTGTGGTTTCTACCGTTTCCATTTTTCAATTCAAGACTCAAATTGTCAGATATCCCAGTTGATATCAGACAATTACAATTAAAATATTTAATGTGTTTTAATCTATATTTTTCTCACAATGTATGGGTTTAGTATCAGTGTTCTAAGAAATACAATCTCAATGTATAAAAATATTTTTTTCATTATCTACAGACAAAGTCTTTATCTTTTTAACTTGAAACAAGGCTTTGAGCTTGATAACAGCTTTAATAACTTATGCTAAGACCTTTTGTCTCTTTTTAACCCAGGTAAGACACTTCTGACAACTTCTCTGGTTCTGGAGTGGCTTACACAGGACCCAGTTGTAACCATAGGTCCTATGGTTATCACTGTTGCTTGTGTTTTTCTAACATACTTTTTCCTACCACTTAACTTTCTATATACAAGCTTGGAACTCCAAACAGCTGTTTTATTTAGGAAAAACCTTTTGTGGCTTCCCCTCCTTGCTGAGGATGTCAGTCACTATCGACTGAACAACAGTCTATTCATCAGGCTTTCCCATGAATGGGGTGACCCTAACAGAATATTTATGCAAGTAAAAAAAATCATGTCTTTTGTAACATTCTAATTATCTGACTGACAGGATTTGGAGTTTTAATTAGCTGTAAAATGAGCAAAGTTAAATTAAATAAGTGTTTTAAAAAAGAGATAATTAATCAACTGATCCAAGAATAAGATCTCAAGCGCACTTTGCTGTTGTAACAATATAATTAGATCTATCTCTGAATACTATGATCTCAGGCTCTTTGTTGCAAATACACTTTCATTATGTTATTAATTTGAGATAAGGTTTTGAGCTTGTTTTGTTAGGATCATTGGTTAATGTTCTCATTATATCGAGACATCGAAGCCCTGGTTCTTGTGAGAGCAGGATAATAAATTTATTTCAATGCAAAAATCATGATAGTGATGCTGGTGGGTGGTTGAAAACATCCATTTGTGCCATGATAGCGATAATGAAGAAAGAAAATGGGTGTAACAAACAAACCACTCATTTTGGGACAATAATCATTCTGTTAATATTTAAAAAATGTTTTGTCATTCTCAGTTTCTATACATCTATGATGTTTAATTAGTCCAGGTCTGTTTTACCTCATTTTGTTCCATACATACCCAGATTTGAAAAAACTAAGACAATATAGGACTAAGTAGAAATATGTTTACTGTTAAATTCTCTGCTTTTAATCTCCAACTCCACAAAACAGTGAATTTATGAAAATAATATATTTTGATTTTGCTTTAATTGTATTGTTCCTCCAGTCTTATTAAAGATTTACTTTCCCAGACATCCAAGCTATAGTATTGTAGGCTTTTTATCACGCTGTCTCCAGGTTCACCAATCATGGTTTTGATTTAAATCCACGTCATCACCTGATCACAGAACACATGTGCTGTCAAGGTAAAATATGACCAGTGAAGACAGCACAGGTCTTATTAACAACTGTGAAATCAGATGCCTGAAGGCTACGAGGTGCTGCAGATCCACAGAATAATTTTTCTGTTCAGATCATCCAGCGAATAGTTAATGAGCAAGCTTTGTTTGCTGCTCTGCCAGCAAAGCAAGAGGATGTAAGGCAATAGGGAGCATCAATTATGTAACACAAAGTGCGCACTCTTTCACCCTTCCCTTTAAACCCACCCCGCCCCCCACCTTGAACTTTGCAAGTGCTGTAAATGCCTTTGCAACGTAGTATTTGTCTGTGCATGCACACGTGAATCAAAGGGAGAGGAGAAACATAAAGGGCAGGAGGGTGACAGGAATGATTGAGCGGTAAATTGAATAGAGATTGGTCAAGAACAAGTGAGGTCGTAAAGGTTTTGAGGCATTTTTACCTCACCAAAACCTATTTAAATGGACATTACTTCTTTTATTTTGTGTACTCAAATGCTTTTCTTTGTGTAGAATATGTTTGTATGCAGACTATTTTGTATAAAATCTGACTAATTATGGAACAGTAGAGCATATTCTAACAATGAACAACTAAAAACATTTTTATTGCAGTATTGACAGTCACTTTATAAATTTATATGGTCCTTACAGGTCCTAAAATTGTTTAAATTTAACTTTCATTGCTCAAAAAGTCTACACTGTCATTTTCTTAAAATAAAGATAATGGAAAAACTGAATGTGGATAAACTAAGTACACCCAATGATACAATGGCTTTTCAGCAGTTACAGTATTCAGTTTCTGTCTAACGTTATCACTCTTTCATATCGATGTGGATGAGTTGTGGCACACAGTTCCTTGAGCTTTTGCAGACAATTGTTCATATACAACTTTCATAAATTCCACCAGAGCCGTTCTGTTAGGTTGACATCTAGACTTTGACTGGGCCATTGCAACACCTTGATTTTGTATTTTCAGTCTTTCTTTTTTAGATTTGCTGCCATGCTTCGAACCATCATCCTGTTGGTGACCCAAATTCAGCTAAGTCAAATCATCAGCCTTCACCACTCTATTTGACAGTAGGCATGAGATTTTTGTGTGGATATCCTGCATTGGGATACAACCTTGCAAGCTTAAGTCATGCTGTTTTTTTTAGATAAAGAGACTCTCTGCTGACTACCATTACATACAAGCAAATTTGTTCACTGCTTTTCTAAATATAATTTTATGAACATGATTTAAATGCTAACTTAGGCCTGTGGCATCTGAGCATTAGATGAGCTTTAGCTGAGACTCTACAGCCCTTTGACAGTTTCTCTGAGCACTGTATGGTCTGACCTTGAGGTAAATTTGTTGGGGTATCCACTCCTCAGATTAGAAACTATTGTGAACTAAATGTTTCAATTAAAATTCTCCTCAATGTAGGGTGATTTCAAATTGTTT
Source organism: Characodon lateralis (assembly GCA_036250325.1). NCBI lineage: Eukaryota > Metazoa > Chordata > Actinopteri > Cyprinodontiformes > Goodeidae > Characodon > Characodon lateralis. The sequence goes on from JAHUTJ010050261.1 coordinate 14,602, forward strand.
AGAAATGGCCTTAAAACTCGTTACAGATTGATGGGCAGCAACAATTGCTTCCCTAAGGTCATTGCTGATGCCTTCCTATGCTGGCATTGTTTTAACACACCTATATGCTTCAGACATCCAAACTGAAAAGAACTCCTGCTTTTGTAGAGGTAGCAACACTTTTTAGGATTCTCTCATAAGTCTCAGCCAGTCCTCTTGTTTCACTGTGTTGCTTTAACTCAAAGCAACAAACAGGGAATGCAATGAAAAGAAAACCAAACTCCAAGCTATACCAGAGAAAGAAAAATGTCAGCTATCCTTTGAGTTTTTACTTAATTACCCTAACTTTACAGTAGAGGGCGCTCATTTTTCATGCATTACTCTCGATCCGAGCCTCACTGCATGAAATTTAACGTGGAAACATTGGAGCACCAGATTTGCAAGCAGTACCCACTGCATTTTTTATCTTCTTAACTGATCCATTCATGACATTTCATTACTGAGAGGCAAAAAAAAGGATGTTAATTGTCTGATTCCCCACTCCCCCAGGAGGTTATACTAGGGTGAAACACAACAAATCTACTCAATGGTGAAATAAATAATTCTAAAAGCTACTAATGAAAATTGAGTTCATGTGTAAAAAAATGCTTTGGGAGCAGCCAGTTTACTGTTTTATTGTGCTGCTGAGTGTCTCCACTGAGGTTCTTTCTGTGCAGTAGCCTGCAGACAGAAATGGAAAGAAGCTGTTTGTTTGATTCATCCCATCCTTCCAAGTGATTACTGTGCTGAAGCTGGAGTAGTGTGAACTATGTAATCTGAACAAGGGAAGCAGCTTGGGCATTTAGGAAAAGACTGCTAGGAGAAAATTTCACAGCTTTATAATACCTCTTACTGTTTGAGCTTATCATAATAGTAGCATCACTGGGATGATATAGTTACATGTATTTAATATTATAACACCAAACGTATAATTTTTGTTGTAAGTATATCTAGGAGCTCTACCTCTTTAATAAAGTAGATGCTCCCGAAAAGATTTGCTCCAATGAGTAAATATGTTGCTGAATATCTTTTATATATTCTCTGTAAACATGCATTTATCATGTGGTTGCTGGATACATGGAATGGAGTAAATGAGCTATTCTCCCCCGATACATAGCCAGATAAAATTTATTTTTTACTGCAAGTATTTCAGTTCAAGGCATTCACAGATTTGATTAAATTAAGTATTCCCCCTTTAAATTCATGAGTTTTACACATTTGTATGTATCTGGTTTTGAGGTGTATCTAATGTTTCCACAAATATTTCTGTGCTTTATCTTTCTTAAATAGTAACTTTGTGCGGTCTGCTTTATCTGTTTTTTCTACACTTGAGGAGAGTGTTAAATCATTTTATTTCATGGTAAAGACTAAATCATTTAGATGTTAAAGCCTAAAAATGATAGAAGAGAATGCAATGAGACAAGAAGACAGTTGAATTATATTTTTTGAGGAAACTAAAAATATCCCTTTGTGTTTTCACTTTTTTGTGAAAGCGACCACCACTTTAAAACTCGTAATGCTTGCGCTCAAAACCTCTGGTTTCTTTTAAATATACTATGTTCTCTCTCAAATCTTTATTTTTTTGCTCAGATTCAATACTTCTTGCACAGATATTTTACCCTCCTGCTTGCCTTCTTCTCCTTGGACACAAAGTGGCTTTCTGCATGGATCAAAACTGCAACCTCAGGTTTGTCTTCCCTGCCCGCGAATTTGTTTTGCTCTCTCTCAGACTGAAGTGGTATCATCGCCTAGCAACCGCTCCAGCCAATGGAATGACAGTGTGCAAGTGTGAGGTCACAGCCTTTCTTGAGGTGCGCTTGTTTCCTTGCTTGTGTGGCAACCATAGATTGCTACCCTGCCGCTGCTGGCGCCGCCCACTGGATGTGGGGAAAACTTCAGCTCTCTGCTCCACATTACAAATGTCAGGAAGTCATGACAAGTTTTCAAAAGAATAACTGTTTGTTTTTGTTGATTTAACTGTTTTCTAGCTGGTCAAAACTTAAAGAAAAGCATTTTGGCCATAAGAACAATACGTCTTGAGCTTCCTGTGACCATCTTCTCACAGTTCTCTTCAATACAGGTTTCCTTTAAACAAAGGGTTTATATACTGAGCAGAGAAAAGGCATGATTAAAATCACCAGATGTTACCACAAACGCGTTTGGGGTGTTGTGTCTTTAAGTTACCAACAACTAAGGTGTTGACATCACATGCAGTGATGGTGGAATGTAAGCGGTTGCCAACATAACACTGGTGAACTCTCTTGGTAAATTATATGGACTAAATCTTACTGATAACAGTTCATTATCTGGGCTGCAGAGACCAGACTTCGCTGTAACATTACCTGGATTATGCCATCTGTTGTTGATAAGCACTGCTAATCCACCTCCTTTGCTTTTCTCTTTCAATCTCTGTCTGCTCATGTGGTGAGAAAGCCCCGCACAGAGATGCTGAAGTCGGGATTATTATCCTGGAGCCATGTCTGAGTAAACACAAATACTCCATTACTGATACTCTGGCTGGGTCCTTGTTAGGGCTTGGAATTCATCCAACTTGTTTGCCAACGATTATGGTTGCTGGAAAAATGGTTTAAACTTCCTCTTTCTCTCTCTCCTCTTTGCTCCTGCTCTGCATCCACAGCACATCCTTTTCAACTCACCTGGGATTTAGGGCTGTAGTTGAGGTATTATTTGAGCTTTTTATTCTGGAAGTTACAAGATGAAAATGGAAGTTATGAAATGTAAATGTATACCTATTCCTTTATTTAAGGGTCTCTGCAATTGGAAGCACTTGGATTGCAATCTGTTTGAGTTTTGGGTCAAAATCTCTGACCTATGTTTATATAAACATGATTCCTATTTTATGCAGCTTGTGTGTTTTGGGTTTGAGGAGACTAAGAATGTTCCTCATTCTTTTGATTTACTTAGACACTCTAGTTTGCAAGTTAAACCTATGTGATTCCTAGGAGAATGCATCACCATTTCAAATGATAATTAATTGCTTTGCTGTGGTTATTTGACAGGCTGAATTAAATGTGGATAGATTGATGAAGGGCATGTGGAAGGGACAAAAAATGCTTGACTGGCCAGGGGGAAATGTGTGAGGCTACAAATCAATTTTGCCCATAATCTCTTTACTGGCACTAGGGTGGGGTCTGGGGGACTGAAGTCACAGGGGTGTGTAATCATGTTGATAAGGGGAGGGAAGTGAGCCAACTGCCACTGCAGGAGGAGAATAAATCGATTTGACGTGATTTCAGCGAATACAGAGGTCAGGTAGCAGGAACACCCTCATAGCCATGAAGGTTTTCTTTCATACTTGAAATTTATCCACTGAACCTGGATAAATTTTAGGCCTACTAATCCCTCAATTTATGCAGATCACATCAAAAGTATTACTCATCACAAGCTCTATAATCCTGCTGTAGTGTATTAGTTTTAAGAGCTGCAGGACATAACACTTATATTAGCAGATGCAATTTAGCAGTTTACTGAACATAATAAGAGGGAACTTCCTCTTAATCTTTTAATACGTATTTGTTTGAGAATTTAGATATATTCTTATCAGGATTTCCCATTTTACACTTTGAAACACAAGCCTATTGAACCCCAGAACAGTTAGTCAGTTTGCTTGTAAAATTAATTATTTTTTAGAGCTCAGTTTAAAGAAAAATTTCCATTTGTCTGTGAAAAAAAACATTGATATGTAAGATCGGACCTTCTGCCTGTAGTGGAACTAAGCTACCTGAAAATAATATTAATTGTCATAAATCTGTAAGTCCCATAACGTTTTTAAATGAATTTGAAGAGTGAATATATTTTTCAAGACGATATATCTGTGTATTCCTCACCACTCCGAATTTACTACCTCAATTTTAAAACCTCAATTAAAATTGTACAAAAATGACAAAAGCTGATTATCAAAATCAAGGATCAAAATTAGTATTAATCAACCAATATATCTTTACTACTAATTAGGTAAAAAAAAAAAAAAAAAAGCAAACACCTTACCAAAGAAGACAAATTTGATTCTACACACTACTTTTAGTAATTAAAAACTCCTTTTAGGCCTAAGAATTCCTGGGAGCTTATTGGGTTCTTAACGGCTGAAAGAAAATGATTTTATCCTCTAATTCTGAAGCCTTGTTAAGTCTGAAGTCTTTTTACTTTAGCTAGGAGGGAAAAGTGGGATAGGAGATGTGGTCAAGTCCTCAGGACCAACTTTGGGCTCAGTCAACTTCATCAGCACCAGACAACAGCCTCAAAAGGACAAAATCGAATGCCTTATTTGAGGTCAGAATCATGTCATTTGATGGAAGCAGAATTTTGTCTGGGCACTAGTGGTTCCTGAAATCCATCTCTCAGCTTGGATGATGGTCTAGTCTTGGCATAAATTGCTATTCAATCAGCCAGTGGAAAACCCAATTATGGAAGGCACTGCTGGTACTGCTGGCACAAGGTGTTAGATATCTTGTTAGTCCCTAACATTGGACCATAATGGAACCAGTTGAACATATATGAAAGGGACGCCACTTTAATTTACCGGGATAAGCTCAGCATATCCACAGAGTGTGGAAAAAAGTCTTAGATGAACTTGACATAAAATAATTAGATGGATGTACAATGCATCATTAGAACTCAAGAAACTGCACTGCTCAGTCTGGGGGCAAGCTTACTGGACTGTGATATTTCTTCAGCCCACTTGCCCTAGCTCCTTCCATGGTTGACCTGTTAAGGGGGATATGGGATAAATAATCTGATGTGGATTTACAATGCAGGTTTTACATTCGCATCAGAGGTGTGCATGGTTTAGCTCGTGCAATTCTTGTTCCTAAAAAATTAACAATCTGAAAGTCAATCTTTACTCTTCCCATTTTTGCAAATTTCTAAGGGAGAAATAGATTGGCTGGTGACAAGCTCCACTCACTTTGGCAGTCACAGCTACAGTAAATGTACATGCATACACCCACACCCTAACACATGTCATACTTTCTTCTAGTGAATGATCCAAAATTGAGTTGAGATTCAGAAGAAGCACTTCAGCAGAAAACATGCAGAGCACATGCTAATGAGCACTGCTATTGATTTGTCTTACCTGCTCATAACAAAGGTTGCTCAGTGAGCTCCATCTTGGGGCCTAACAGCCTTGACTAATCTATTTCTGTTATTATCAATCTGTAAGTAAATAATGACGATATTAACTCTGATCTTGATTAGACATTTCTTTAACAAACATGTTTCTTTGACCTCTTTAGTCACTGCATAAATAATTTTTTCGTGCTTCACGGAATATGATCCTGAACCAGAGGCAGATGATAATGTCAATCTTTCACATCTCATTAGTTGCTCGTATGATGTGCTCTTGTACCTACAGGTGTACCCCTATGTAAAGTCAGTTTTATAAGTCTTTTCAGGTAGAAATTTAATTGAACCCAGCAAGGAAAGCCTCCATCCATTTCTATTCCTTTCTTTCTCTCTTTTTTCTACTGGTTTCTCTAGAGTTTTTCTGTGTTATTGTCCATACTGGCCAGCTGGACTGCTGGACTTAGAGAATGACTCCGGCTGCTGCTGTCTTTGTGTTAAAAAGTCTTTTTGGACCACTGTGGTTTGCTGACGTTTACAGCATTAGAGAAAAAAAACTATTTTGTCCTTGACCAAAAACAAAAATATAGGACAAGTTTCAAGGACTGAGCATTTTTGTCTAAAAGGGAATGTGTAACTTACATCAAAAACCTTTTTTTTTTTTACCTGTCCATTGTTACATTATTGTGCAGCAGGGTTTACTGATGCAGAACATTGTGAACCCAAAACAAAACCCTGGTAACTGCATTTAGGTCCAATCTAGCACCAAGAACTTGTTTGACTGCAGTCAGCATCAGTCAGTGCTCATTGTTCAAGAATTGAATGTAAGCAACAAAAAAACACACAGTCTCAACAGAGGAAATGACAGAGGAAAGATTTTTTTTTTTTTATTCATGTCAGAGAATTTTCTGTTCTCCCCTCTGGTAAAACCCTGCACAGTGACTGCTTTGTGAAAATCTCTGCTGCAGGTTATTTATAGATAACATTTGTCCTTCTTTTACTTAAATTGCTGTTTATGATTTATAGTATGTGAACTGCCACATTATGACCTCTATGGACCCAGCTGCCTGGACCCCCTCTGGGGTTTGTTTAGCTGAGTGCAGTGAATGTTTATCTCCTAAGGACTTATCTTGAAGACCTTCTGCAGAAATAACAAAAAATTGTAAACCTAAGCAGACATAAAGGAGTCGCCTACTGCTGTATGCCTGTGTTTATTCAATTAAAGACAAGCTCTATCACATGGGTGCACATATTTCTGTACCCCTCGGTGAGTATCCACGTGAATGTACCTGCAAGCACATATGTCTGTTTGTCTTGCCTTTTAAGGGAGGCACAGTGAACAGTTTGCCATGATTTGTTGTAATAAGCGAACAGCAGTGTCTCTGGTTTCAAAGTTGACTTACTGAGTACGTTTTCAGGTGGAAATAACACGGGAGGTGACTACACATGTAACAGTCTCACTGAATGTACATAATCATTTAATTAATGTGGATCACGCTTCCGGAAATGCATGAATCTCATTTCCACCTTTTATTTGCGGTAACACAAAGGGCTTTTTTCCTATGCGCTCATTGGACACACATATTAGAAAACCTTTTTTTTTTTATTTAAACTGTGTGGTGAATAAACAGCGTTCCCACAGAGGGACTTTGCAGGCAGCTGTTCTTTAATCCTGACATGATACGCTGGATACTGTTGCAGTCTCTTCCATTTTTTTGCACCCTAAAATCCATCCAGCTGTTGGATGTATGGATGGGAAAAATGTTTTTAGTTTTTAGACAAAAGCTGCCTGTGGAGTAGTAGGATAGTTTCTGGTTGTATTTTTTTGACAAGTAAGGAAATGCTTTGAAAGAAAATCTAGAAAAAGACTGGTATGATATTCTAACATTATAGCTGTTAGTAAGAATACCAGTTTTGTGGGAACAGTGTGTTTAAATAAACTTATCTACTTGGTTTAGTTTTAACCTAAAATACTTTAATTTATCATGTTGTTAAAATAATATCACACAGTGGCGTGTATCTTTGTGGTGAAAAATCCTATTTGGCAAGAAGAAGCGGAAAAAGATGCTTTTAAGCTTTAATCTGGAAACTTAACCTGCTCCAGAGTATATGTTACCAAGGCGATAGACCCAGGTAAGAAGTGCTTAACAAACCTGAATTACCTTGATAAACCAATAATCCTGCTTCGTAATACAGGCCCCAGGATGGCGAACACCAAAAGACTCCAGCGAGGATTGGATGAAAACAGCTTGAATAAGGAGACAATGATTAGTCAAATGAGGAAGAGGTGAGTGTAATTAACTGAATGTACTGCAGCTGCATGGGGAGCAAAAATGGAGGGGTTGAGGGAAAATAACTGATTCAGGATGAATATGGGGGAAACAAGGGAATCGGGGATAATCAGTAAACACAAGAAAACAGCCTCAAGATCTTGATGGGTTTTAAGCATTTTTGCCTCCTACGGGCTTGGAGTTTGATCAAATAAAACAGAACAGGAATTTTTGATCAGCATCTGTAAAAAATGCTAAATATATTTTAAACTAAAATTAATTTTGTGTGGAATAACATTACTAAATTGTAAATTAATACAGATATTCATTTCACCAATAAAATATGATTGTTAAATGTCTGTGCAGCAGATGTACAATGCCCATGTTAATTTTTGTATTTTTCACATCCTTTTCTGATCATGCTTTTCCAATATGAAGTGATAAATGTTGGCAAAGAAGTCTTACAAGATATATGTTGCTGTTAAATGCATTGATAAAAACAGTGCTGTTCACTGGACTGGAAATAGAATAATGAATATTCCAAACAAATGTAATAGAACATTGATCTGTATCATAATTAGGTGTAGCCAATAGCAACACTGACATTTGTGTACATGTGTAGAATAACAGAAATACAGAATTTATCATAATAAACCTTAACAAATTCTAAGTTGATAGACATTGCATACATACAGGGGTTGGACAATGAAACTGAAACATCTGTCATTTTAGTGTGGGAGGTTTCATGGCTAAATTGGACCAGCCTGGTAGCCAGTCTTCATTGATTGCACATTGCACCAGTAAGAGCAGAGTGTG
>JAHUTJ010050262.1:0-22769 GCA_036250325.1 Characodon lateralis
GCACATCAATGCGAGCTGTGGCAAGAAGGTTTGCTGTGTCTGTCAGCGTAGTGTCCAGAGCCTGGAGGCGCTACCAGGAGACAGGCCAGTACACCAGGAGACGTGGAGGAGGCCGTGGGAGGGCAACAACCCAGCAGCAGGACCTCTACCTCCGCCTTTGTGCAAGGAGGAACAGGAGGAGCACTGCCAGAAACCTGCAAAATGACCTCCAGCAGGCCACAGATGTACATGTGTCTGCACAAACTGTTAGAAACAGACTCCATGAGGATGGTATGAGGGCCCGATGTCCACAAATGGGGGTTGTATTTACAAGACGCTTGGCATTTGCCAGAGACCACCAGGATTGGCAAATTCGCCACTGGCGCCCTGTGCTCTTCACAGATGAAAGCAGGTTCACACTGAGCACATGTGACAGACGTGACAGAGTCTGGAGACACCGTGGAGAGCGATCTGCTGCCTGCAACATCCTTCAGCAAGACCGGTTTGGCAGTGGGTCAGTAATGGTGTGGGGTGGCATTTCTTTGGAGGGCTGCATGGCCCTCCATGTGCTCGCCAGAGGTAGCCTGACTGCCATTAGGTACCGAGATGAGATCCTCACACCCCTTGTATCTGTCTGTATTAGGCACAGACAGATGTACTAATGGATTTAGACCACATCTGCGGTATGCATTTCAAAGACAGGAACTTACTAATCGCTCTATGTAAAAGGTTGAAATTGAACAAAGTTCAATCTGCTCGATCATTAGAAAGAAAGACGTAAGTGATAAAGTTACATTAAATTAGACTTGGTGCAATACGTCAAGTTCACTTGAACTGTGACATTTACTTGGGCAGCACGGATTAGCTCAGTGATCAGATTCTTTGAGCAATGCTTAACCTCCAAATGTTTGAAATTAAGAGGACAATTAATTTTATACTGAATTAAAACAAGAAAAATCAAATGATTCCATTAAAAAGAGTAAAACAAAAGACAAGGGATATAAAGTAAATTACTTAAGTGAATAAATGTGGTTATAATGGTTCATTTGTGCTGTCCTGGTCTTTTTCTCACCAGATATGTGCAATTAGTGAAAGAGCAGTCTCATTAAATACACTTTGTCTCTATACTCTCTTTGTTACACATGGAATCAAAAACAAAAAAATACTTTAACCCAAAATTATTCAGGTCCAAGGTAGATTTAAAATTATTTTCATCCCGTCAGGCAGTTTGTTTCCAATAAAACAATGTAAAGTTTTTGTGACTGTAACAAGACAAAAAAGGAAAGGTTTATTAACAATTTATATGTAGAAAAAAAGACATGTTGACAATTATTTACAACCTTCTCAATAATTTATGGAAAAAGACTTTATTTGTACTTTTATAATTGCTGATCTTTTTTTTTTTTTTTGGCATATTTCCACTGTTTTTTGTGGAATTTATATTTGGTGATGAGCCAAAAGGCTCTTTGCCATCACCCTAATCTTCATAGATGCTCCATAGATCAGATTCCAGTCGGGACTCTGACTGGGTCACTATAAAACACTGATATTACCTCTAGGCAGAAGAAACATACTGGTAAAATGAAAAGATTAATTTAAACCCAAATCTGCAAAAAAAGTATACAAATTAAAAACAAAATAACTTACTTTCACAAAAACCATTTTGTAAGATATGTTTGACATTTAACATTCACAGACAAAAAACACATTGCTCAAAACACTTCCTAAGACTGGAAATGTCTAGTGAAGGGCTACGTGGTATTAGAAAATCATGATATGCTGATAATGTTAAATACTGTAACGACACATGTGGGGTGATAAATCCAGATTTCCTTCACTCCTAATAAAGGAAGCACGCACTGTGTCCATCATGGAGGAAGTAAGAACATTAGACCTTCAACCAAGAAACTTTGCAGAAACATAACTTTTCTCAGACCTCAGAAATATTTTTTAGTTTCTGCCATCCACTTTCCCACTTTTGCAACCATCATTCCTGCCGTTCACCACAGTTCGCACAAAGAACGAAAACACTCATAGAAATGCAGCTGGATGTTGCAGAAATAAATATCTCTATGTGGAACCTAATGTCAACTATGTCTATAATCCCCTTAGGTAATTTTTACTGATGAACAATATATCAAGCAGAGTTGGTCCACAAATGTAAATATTAACCTCAATCATCAGCAAATTACAGTCTTTTATTGTTGTTATAAAAGCTGTTTCAGATTAAAGCTCTTATCAATAACGGTGTTTCTTTGTACTATAACTGCTGTTAGGGGAGCGCTCCTATAGCAAAAAAAAATCTGTTTAAGCATTGCACCAACTTTTCATAATTTATTGAGTCATCCTTGCCATGATTGTGACCATACCAAATCTGCATGATGACATAAAGCTGAAATCAAGAATTGTTTTTAAGTAAGGAGGAATGGCTGACTGACTGGAAGAAATTGACTTAAAGTAATATGTCCACAACAGCTCCATGGTTACACAGTTTACTCTCCCTTTCAAATTCTTTAAAACTTTTCTAAAATCAACAGCAGACCAAATCCCAGGTCCAGAAAACGTGAAATAATTGAAAATATGCTTTTTGGAACTCAAGATATTTATACTATTATATAAGAGCTGACCGCTGCTATTTATTTTAAGAAAGTGCTTGCATTTTATGGTTTATCCTCAAGCAAACTTTTTCCTCTTAGTCGAGTTTATATGGGAGGTGTGAAGCAGTCTGTTTGTCAGAGGAGCTGAGAGGGAGAAGGAGACATACGTATAGATGGAGAAGATAAGCAATAACTATTCTAAACTGTCAAACGCTAGACAAGTAGGAGACCAGTCAGGCAGCCTGAAACCAATCAAGTCATGGGCAGCCCAGAGAAAGCACAAAACAGCAATTTGGAGTATTACATCTGGCACAAACACAAGACAGGTCCAAGCTGCAAAGAACAATTAGCTATACAAAAAGTACCATTTGGGCTGACCTTCTGTCCATTCAGGACTTGTACAGGTCTTGAGTCAGGAAAAGGGCAGCTAACATCTCTGCAGACTCCACACACCCTGGACACGAACTGTTTAAACTTGTACCTTCAATTCAGCGCTATTGAGCGCTATTAGCAAAAACCAGCCACCACATAGACAGTTTCTTCCCGCAGGCAGTTTTTCTGATAAACACAATAAACAACTTAAAGCCGGAGCTACTCTGCTGTAAAACAAAATAAGCATATTTAAACTACCGCCTTTTTTTTTTTTTTTTTTACAAAATGGCTGTACATACACATACATGGGCATACTGTTCCCTTTATACTTAATATTATTTCCCCTAAAGTTTATATATTTATAGTTAGTGTCTGTGCGCTGTGAGAGAATTAAACCAAAGTTAAACTCAAACTCCTTGTTTGTACGAAGAATCTTGGCCAATTAAGCTGATTCTGACATTTAAAAGTTGCAGGATACCAGCCCGCGAGGACTGGAGCATGAATGTGATATATGCGATTTCAATTAAAGCATATTTGTGTGTTAGAATGGCCCAGTCAATGTCTAGACCTCCAACGCAATTGAGAATCCGTGACAGAATGTAAACATTGCTGTACACAGACACTCTCCATCCAACCAGACCTGGCTACATCTGCAGCAAATGGGAGTTCTGCAAAGTGTTGACTCAAGACTAAATACAAATGCACTGTATACTATTCAGACTTTTTATTTGTAAATCATGCATCACTTTGATTCCACTACACCATTATGCACTACTTTGTATTGGAAAATTCAAGGATGCATTGCTTTACATTGCAAGGATGCATTAGGTGCAAATTGTGCAACACTGACTTACAAGCAGCTGCCATAACTTTTACAAGGCAAAACACCACAAGAGCACAGATCTCGGGCCAACAAAAAAAAAAAAAAATCCTGGAATTTGCTGAAGAAAACTTTAGCAAAAAATTTGCTTTCTGCCATCAGCAAAAACAGCAGCTTATACTCAATGCATCTCTAAAGCAAAAACTGGCCAAAAATGTATTCATATTTTTCATCTTCTTGGGGTGGGGAGATCAGGCACTACATATAAAAGTTTTTTTTATATATACAAAAACATGCATAAAAATGCTTTCTACCAGTAAAACTGTACGATTTAGGGACATTCATGCATACCTCAACAATGGTGGTTTTGGCTGCCTTGCACATGGGTTGGTTGAAGTTTCTGGCGGTCTTCCTGTAACACATAAAAACAACACCTATGATTTATAGACAGATTTTGTACTATCAAACATTCAGAATTAACAGTTATTTAACTGGAGAACATTGCCCTCTAGTGGAACAAAAACCTATCTAGACAAACTGAAGTTCAGTCTACTAAAATAAGTTGAAATCAATATATTACTCAGAGTGAGCTATACTAACAAAACTTAAAACACTTAAAAAGAGGTTATTTTAACTGGTACATACAGTAGCAAATAAATAACCTGAGGTTTTATATAATCCGTAACAATAACAAAACCATGAAGTATGAAAAAAGCCTTAATGAGGCTTAAAAAAATAAAATGCTTCCTTTTAGCTTTCCTTGGTTTAGAAGCAATGGCACATTTTCAAACCAGAATTAAAGGACGTTTTGATAGCAAACCAGATTCATGACAAACTATGTGAAGGGTTACACTGGTGCAGCGGTAACACATGAGAATAGAGTGAAGGAACATTTTTAAGGGGCCGAAAGTTTTACCAAATAACAAAACTACCTTTCCAACAATGTGCTGATGTGCATCTGTCTACAAACCAGACTTACATACACAGCAAAACAGGGGGGCAAAAATCACTGACAGCTTGTCAGAAAATGAATGAACTACATCAGCATGTGTACCAAATGTAGATGCCGACAACCTACCAACATTACTTTACTTACTAGTCGGAATAAATCAACATAAACTGGGCTGATGTGGGTACTGAAATGTGTTTACGTTTTAGGATACAAAAAAAATGCCTGCAGTTAGTTTAATTTAATGACTTGAACAGGTTTAATATTTTCTCTTGAGATTTATTTTTTCTATTTTCCTATTTTGCTTTGAAATCACAGCAAGGATATGAAGACCCACAATCATACTAAGCTTAATTTAAAGCGGGAAAGACTTAATTCTAGGAAGCCTTTACGAAAGGTATCGTTCTCTTTTCAATTTGTTTTATATTTACCTAAAAATGATGTTTCCTGCTTTGTCAGCTTTCCATGCCTTTATCAGGGCAAAATCCCCAGTGATAGCTTTTTCCATTATATAGTGCCTGCCATTGAACTCTCGCACCTGTAGACAAACAACACAAATCCAAAAGGAGAAATTCAGACTCCATCATACAGTCCAGCTGGAAATAACACCCACATCTTCTGTATTTCAGAAATAGGTTAAATACAGAACAGCTATGCCATATTGCTTGCTAACTCCATTACTTTATGTTCAAAACCAAATATGCTTTTTTTGCGGAGACAAGAATTTGCAGATCATAACCTTAGGAGAAATATAATTATGCTACGAGAACTAAACGGTAAAGTTAATGCTATAATAGAACTATAATACAAGGCTGCATCTCATGCTGATTACAAAATGGATGTTTTCTGGTTAAAAAATTTTTACCAATGAAGATTTGTCAAATGGATGTGCAACCACTTATTGGCTGCAATAAAAAGAATGGAAGTTGCAAGCATTTGTCTTACAAAGCGATCTATGCAGAAAATGTGGGGGAGCTCTATCAAAGAAAACACTGCTTAGCTGAGGGCAGAGGATACAACACAGTTCATGTGAGACAGCAGTCTTACCTCTCTCTCCTCGCTAGCAATAGCAATGCTGCCATCTTTGTTGTACTTAATAGGAGAGCCTCCTTCTTGGATCAGAGTGCCATAGCCGGTGGGTGTGAAGAAGGCTGGAACCCCAGCGCCTCCTGCCCTGATCCGCTCTGCAAGGGTTCCCTGTCAAAAAGAAGTTACAGAAAAAATTACCCTGAAAGATATATTTCCTAAGTCAAGTTCACCCCAGGTTAAATAAATGTAAGTGTAAATGAGTGTGTGAACTGAGCCATGATCTGAGGAATTTGAAAAACAACAAACCACCTTGTGTGTTTAATGTTTAACTGGTTGGTAACGTTTATTGTTTGCTTGTTAACGTGTGTAATATATTTTACACCAACCTGTGGCGTTAACTCCACTTCCAGCTCTCCTGACAAATACTGCCTCTCAAACTCTGCATTCTCTCCAACATACGAGGAAATCATCCTTTTGATCTGCTTGGTCTGCAGCAACAGGCCCAGCCCAAAATTATCAACTCTAATAAAGATAAAAAAAAAATAAGAACAATGAGTGGAAGACAGTTATAAAGATTTTAATTTAAAAACGTATTCATTCTTTTTGCATTTCATATTTCCAGGTATGCATGTAAAAATATATTTAACCTTAATGTATTTTTCACGCTATATTTATGAAATCTGATATTTTCTGATATGTAATTTTATTCCTTCCTCTCATCTCATCAATATCGTAAATCTATACAATAATAATAACTCAATACCAAAACATTAATTAGACAAAGCTTACCCTGCATTATTACTGACTGCTGTAAGACCCTCTACGCCAGTCTTGAGCAAACTGTTGATTAGATTCTCGGGTATACCACATAAGCCAAAGCCTGTGTTGGAAAATACCAGACAAATAATAATAACATTATCATTTTTTTTAGGTAGCGACAGACAAAATAACAGTGTGAAAGGTGATGTTTTGTGATCTAGTTCAACTTTCACCTCGTATATCTAGAACATGTCAAATATGTGGGGCAAATAAGCACATGATGCTGGTCTCTTCGACAATTACAAATCACACGCAGACACCCAAAGTCCAAGGACTTTGGATCACAACATAGGAAATCCAGCTCCTCCACATGGACATGCCGGTCAGATCATGATGTGCATGGATGTCCTTATTGTATTTGGCTTTTAAAGTATTTACTTTAAGATTTCATAAGAAAACAAAGAAGTTTGAATCATTGTTGATTTTTTCAAATTAACAGAAGGTAAAAATTTTACATACCAGCCGAAATATATATATACACCCCCACTAATATTCGGATTAGTGTTTCTTCGAAAGCTGCAGAGAAACCAGGCACTTTTTCATAGCCTTAAAAAGGCTTCTCGCATGGTTTTGTCTGGATATTTGACCTCTCCACAGAGTTATCATAAAAGGTAGAATTAATTGGAAATGGTTAGTTTCCATGTCTGGACCTGACTCACAAGCATAGTCCATAAAGCTTCAACAGAATTCATTTTGGGGCCATTTCTGAAGTTTAATGTTTCCAATTATTTAATCGATTCAAAAGCAGTTTAGATGTGTGATTGGCATCATTGTCCTTATGAAGCACCCATCTGTGTCAAAGTTTCAACAGTCTAAATGGGTTAATCTATATTAATGTGAGGTCTTCTTCAAAAAGATAAGATCCACAATCAATTCCAACCTGTGCATGTAATAATTACAGTTATATGTCATATTATCATGGTTCAAAGAATATAATCATAAAACGCCAAAAATAAGATGGCATTCATGATTCTGATGAGTGTAGGTAAAATCCTGACCTTGACAGCAGGCTGTCAGCATTTATATTATTGCATTAGCAGAGACTTCCCTCAGACACACAAGTGTGACGCAGTGGAAAATGCTCAACAGTGTCACTCGGAGCTTGAATATAAATAAACACTCAGTGTTTTATTGTGAAGCAGCCAGCATGCTGAAGCCAACAGCACTTCATAGTAAAGTTGCCACTGCACATACACTTTCTGTTTTGATTTCTCTGTGTTGAACCATTGTGTAGGTGTGGATGTTCCTTTTTTGAAAATCCTAAATATTACCTCCAACCAGAATAGTAGCTCCATTAGGAATATCTTTTACTGCCTCCGTTGGATTTGAGTAGAACTGTGAACCTCTCAGGCTAGAGGTGGAAAAGTAGTAAGCACAAGTCTGCAAAAAGCAGACGAGGGAACAGGTTAGGTACATGGACAAACATGCAGCAGCGCCGCCGCCGCTGCACTTTATTTTAAACCGCAGTCATTATTGCAATTCATTATTGCAATGTCAATGTGTGCAATATCACAGGTGCAAAGGACTGCAACTGCATGCCAGAGACACAGGTGCATCTCAATAAATCAGAACCGTACATCTATTGTAGTAAAGCTGCTGATAACATCAGAAGCACCCTATCTAGACTGAACGAAAAAAGGAATGAACTAAGGATCACTGCTCCAAAGTCCTCTTTTAATTTGGAAATAAATTTTACACTTAATTTGGGTATCAAGGTCTTTTGTTATATACTCATATAAGGAGAGGCAGAGTGTGGCGCTTTCGAAAACTGTAAGCCATAAAAATCAAAATTCACAGACAACACCTAAAATAGATTACTCTGTTTGGTAAATGAATGTGTTTCAAATTCTCAATTAAGTTACTAAATCTAAAATAACTTCACAATTATTTTGTGATTTATTCATAAATTTGGCCAGTTGGATGGGACCTTCCCTTCTCTTGAGGCCTACACCTAATATGGATCGATACCTGTTGGGTTGTCTAATTACCCAACAGATCCTGAATATCAAACGGTTATCAGGGACTCACAAATATCAAATATTACATTAATTTAGCAGATCTAACCAGCAGACTAGACTAGTGTGGTATTAGTTTAAATAACATCACTTGTTTTTCCTTCAACACATAAACCTGAACCATGTAGTGACCAATAGCATCATTGTGTTTCAAGGAACTTGAACACAAAAGGAATAAAACTTTATGTACCCAACTGCAAGTTCTCCAGTTTGTGCAGAAGCTAACAAACGTGTGACACTGATAATCCACGCAAGGTTAGGTTGTAAACAGAGTCAGATAACAGCATGTACAATCTGCAAACTTCTGTGCAGCATCAAAATGCAATGCATGTTATCTCGAAGGGTTTTGCCGCAAATAAAAAGAACAGCATGCGGAATAGTTCAGACACATCAACCAATCTCAACTGTATCCCTTCTACGATACATTTAAGTCACAGGTCAAATACAGACCTTGCTGAGCTGGTGGCTAGCGAAGTTTAAACGGGCTCTGCGATGAACTGCGAGGTTTTTGAAGAGTAAACTCTCTGCTCTGCAAAATGCTTTAAGAGTCGCCATCCTTTCTGGATCTACACACGAAGATCGGAGAACTTGAGCAGCAAACTGAAAGGTCGCTGGATATGGCTAGCAGCCTAATAGCTCGATGTTAGAAAGGGGGTGTTTTCAAAGGCAGGGCCTGCTCATTGAATTTTAACTCTTTCAGCACCGTCTCGCTGTCGCTTCTTACATGGTGAAAATTAACGCTAATTTAGCTTCAACGTAGTTACATAAGGCAATGTGACAACACGCAGGTAGTAATACATTTGCGTTTATGCGCTTTGTTTTGAGAAGCGCCTTTATGATTTTAATTAGGATGTACGTCAATAAGCATGTGACAAACCATAGACATAAAAAGAACAGAACCCGGAGGAGGGTACGCAACGCTGCCACCATATTGCAAGTGGCATTTTTGTGGAAACATGCAAAAGTTTACACAAGCCAGTTCTCGTGCAGGAATTGTGTTCTGACATTAAAGCAAAAAAAAAACAACAAAAAAAAAAAAATAATAATATATATATATATATATGATGCAATACATTAATAATCTCATTTTGTTA
The DNA here is from genome assembly GCA_036250325.1 of Characodon lateralis. NCBI lineage: Eukaryota > Metazoa > Chordata > Actinopteri > Cyprinodontiformes > Goodeidae > Characodon > Characodon lateralis. The sequence goes on from JAHUTJ010050262.1 coordinate 9,675, forward strand.
TATAGGGGTTATGAGTTAAAAGCCAAAGACTGACACCAAAACAATGTGGAAGTATGTAGTAAATTTTGAACAAAATGCACCAATCTGGCAATCTGAAGACCATTTTGTTGGTGAGTTTTATTGGCAAGTGTTACTCTCACTCTCTCCCTCAGCAGAGACACTGAAAGTGGACGTCTGCACTTCCTTTAATTAAATATTTCTATTAAGGTTGGCGGATTTGATCTGGGCATTTAAATGCAAACTCAGCAAAACAATGTGATACTCAGTGTGGGTGAATGGATTTAAAATTTTGTGCTTGCAAACGTAAATGCAGAACTCTTGTGGTAAAGGAGGAAATAGTAACCAAGTATTAATTGGGAGATGACAAACAAAAAGCTGGCAATATTCAACAAGTAAGAAATATTTTGCACTCCCCTACCCATGGGTGGTCCTAGACAGGTGCCAAGGTGGGCCACTGCCCCTGCAGACCTGCTCCTGGCCCCTGAAATGGCCCCTGTACTGAATGCATAATACTAAATTAATTTCTTTTTATGATATGTGCTGGCACAGAAACTGTAATTGATTAATCCCTTGGACCAATATTTTTTTTTTACTTTTACAGTTCTACTTTAACAAAGAATAAAAAATGTAGTTGATGCACTTTTTGCTTCAGCCATATTGATGATCACAGCTTTCATCTGCTAAATCAGGGGGGTCTGCAACTTGCAGCTCCAGAGCCATAAGTGGCTCTTTGACTCTGTGGCTCACTTTATATATGAAATGATAAAATATTACCCTGTTTTTTTGATTTTATTATTTTTTCTACCCTTATTCCTGAAAAGATACATCGTTGTATTGCTTTCCAACGTGAACTTGCCACTCACAATATGGCGCACCCAATGACGCGAGATGCCTATCGACGTTTTAAAGCAGCCAAAGCGGCGTTTACTTGTTCTATGTCTACGTCAGAAGCCACGTGCCCACGTGACCTATACTACATGTAGTCATGGCAGACGACTACAGGCGACAAGATTTTGAGTTGGAGAGGAGAATATTTGAGCTAGACAACAAATGTTCATCTCTCCGAGCTGAAAAGCAAGGTATCGCTTAACCATGTTGTTCTACTATGTTTTGTTTTGTAACTGTCTTGAATTATTATTTTTTTTTTCAGAAGAGAAATTATTTTCCTGGATTGTTTAGCTGCGAAGCTAACTAACGAACGTTAGCTTGCAGCCATAGCAACAACTGATGTCTGAAACTATGCGGTTTGACAACTCATTTACGGTAGCTTTGAAATAACCGGTATCTCAGCAGCTTCATAATGAGGTTTATTGTCTAAGTGGTGGTTTGTTTTGTACTTTTTTGCTTTTAAGTTGGTGGCAAATAGTGAAACATTAGCTTAAATACAGTTGAGAAACGTTTATTTTAAAAACTGATAGGATGAGTCATTGTTGCTGACGTAGAATGTAATCATTGCTTCCCATGTGACCTTAATTCCTCTAAACACTTGAACACGTTAGTTTAAATTTGCTAACCACAAAATAACCGCCAAAGGTTGTCACTGCGCTCTCGATGCTAAAAAAAAGCCCCTTTGAAGTTGTTGCTAATCGGGTGTTATATGCATTCTTTACTATATGCCTAATTTGTAAATGCTAACATTTATTTTTTCTTTTTTTAATAGATGATGATTATTTGCAGAATGCGTCTGCCATACTAGAGAAGTTGAAAAGCTTTTACAGACAAGGAGGAGAAAGCTTCAACCTTTTCAAGCTGCTTCAGGATTACACACAGGTTTTTCTTCACTCATCAACCCATTTATTCTTTAACTGCTATTAATTAGTTTACTGTGAAACGAAATCTGTATGAGATGACTTAAAATTTCTAAATAGGAATCCTGTCAATATTTATCGCATCCAATCAGCATCTTCTTTGCTGTTTGTGTAATAGATCTGGAGGGTTTTTCCATATTTTTTTAAATAGCCTTAGATACAGAAAAAACATTTTAAAAGGACTGCATGGTTGTGCAGTTGTTAGAGCTGTTGCCTTGCAGCAAGAAAGTCCCAGGTTTGAGTTGTAGCCGGTGTTTCCCACTAATCAACTCACCACAGTCCCGCTGTTTTGGCATCTCTGCATGTCAAATATCCTTTCGAGGGCTTCATAATCATAAGGTTTTGGGATCTACAAAAATGAAACGTAACATGATTCTAAACTCAGTTTGGACAATTTATTTGGTTAGAAAATTACTTCCAAAAATATCAGACGGACCATATTGGAAGAAAGGGTGAATCCTACATTTTGTGACAGTAGTGTCCCCTTCTTTTCCTTTTTTTCTCCTCTTCTGGAATTGCCAAAAACTTTCAGCAGGCAGTATTATTGTCATCTGTGGCCACTCTTATTATTAAGAATGTCAAAAGAAAATGCTGTCGTTGGTATTTGTATAAATATACATAAATATGAGCAGGGTTTCCCCCAAATGAAAGGACGCATAATACCTAATTAAAATGTGGGTGCAAAAACACGCCCATTTGCTCAGTGCAGCTTTTCTGCCTTTAAGGCTAGTTTCTGAATTATGAACCCCTGCAAGCTCATGTTTGCCCACAAATATTTTTGAAAATGCCCCTCTGTGTGTCGTGTTAAACAAAACGGTAGTAAATGATGGAAGTATTCCTGTTCGGACAACGATCCAAACTTTAAGTTGCAGCCACTTTTGTTTAGGCTTAGATGGTGTTAAACTAGCTTTGTTTTGCAACTAATCTAAGAAAACAATCCAATGAAAGTCACTGCATAATTAAAATGGGATTTAAAGTGAAAAGGTTTGGTTGTTTCCCATGATGCAATTTTTTTTTACAAGACAACAAAGTCACTTGGATTTTAGTCTGTCAGACCTCTCCTTTTTTTGCTGATGATCAACAGCAATGGACATTCAGTTCAAAATACACAGATGTAGCCTATTCTGTCTAGATAAGACAAAGTATGAAGTCTGTGTGGATGTTTTATTAAAGGAAGCAATGAGTCTCATGAGCAAAATTAAAGGCGCCCTCGTGTAGTGAGCTAACCGTGTTCTGAAAAATGTCAGAAAGGGTGTTTCTCTCAAGCTGCCAACAATTGTGCTTCTGTTTGCTACTCTAGGCTTTAAAGCTTTATAGTCAATTACATTCTTTTCTACTAGTACATGAACCTTTATTTCATTTTTGTTTTATGCATGGATCTGTTTTCATTTATTTTCTCCTATGTAGGTGATTCTTGACATCACTTTTTATGAAGAGAATCAACTGGTGGATCAGGAATTCCCTGAAGACTCCTCACCATTTAAGATCCAGCAGCTGCTGCAAGACCTGACTGAGCCAGAGGTTTTGGTGGCGAGGCTGACGCCAGGACAGGAGGTGAGCAATTTTATGTCGCAGTATGTTATTCTACTCTGCAAATATAGTTTTAGAAAACTCAGTTGGGTGCATTCTGAAATTGCACACTATAATTTACAATTTATGGACAAATCATTTAGGCACACTAAAGGGGAAGACACTTTTCTCCCCAAGAGAAATTATATCCAACATGGTTTTATGTTGCTGCTGTCTTCGGTCGACTGTTGGAAATCTTTTCCACTTAGATTTTACTGACTTTATTTTCACCGTACATGCGTATATGTGGTTTGTTAACATGGTTTTCTGTCGTCATAAAAGAGAACTATTCATATTCTTTGGCCTTTTGATAGGTGCAGACTGTTTTGGGCACAGAGCTGTTGGAATGCCTGTACTGGAGACGTGGAGCTCTGCTGTACATGTACTGCCACACCCTTCATCAGCGAAAGCAATGGATCAAGAAAAACAAGGACACATTCATTAAGGTACCACACTGTAAATGTAAAGTGCCTTGGAAACCTATTTATACTCCTTGAACCTTCTCACGTTTTGCCACAATGTAAACACATACATCAATGTATTTTATTTGGGAGTTTATGTGATGGATCTTATACAAACTATAGTTAGAAAGAAAATTACATATGGTTTAAACAGTGTTATTTTTACAATTGAAAAGTGTGGCATTCCTTTGAATTCATTGTTAATTAATCTCAGTGTAAATACAGCTGTTCTGTGAAGCCTTCAGAGGTTTTGGTGGAGGACATTAGTGACCAAACAGGGATCGACGAACACAACAGACAGGTCGGAATAAGTTGTGGAGGAGTCTAAAGCTGAATTGGACGATATCCTAAAAGCACGCCTGCAAACTTGCCAAGACATGCTCATCCACCTTAACTATCAGGTTTTTAGAGAGAGATTTGCTCAAAAACAGCAGTCAAGAGCCCCATTGTAACTCTTGAGGAGCTGCAGATTTACAGCTCAGGTGGGGAATCAGTTGACAGGACAGCTATCTATGGTAGATGTATGGTGATCTTTGGCAGGTCATAAAGGGTTAAGTATTGTTGTGACTACCCCTAAACCAAGTTTCTTCAAAGAAGGTGTAGATCAAACCTTATTCGTGTATTAAAATGGGCCTGTTAACGTCAAAACATATCTCCCTGAGAAACCGTGGCCAGACTGGTCTGGTCCACTTTTCCACAAATTCAAGACTGAAAACTGAAAATTGTTTACCGAGGCTCTCCATCCAATATGACTGATCTTGAGCTTTGCAAAGAAGGAAAAAGAAAATTCAGTCTCTAGATGTGCTGATAGAGACATACCTCAAGACATGCAGCTGTGACTCCAGTAAAAGGTGTTTCTACAAGCATTGACTGAGGAGGGGCTGAATACAATTATGAGCCACACGTTATAAGCTTTCTTGTATGTGTAACCATACAACCATACTCTTCCTACCCATTCAGAATTATCTTCCACTGTATGCTGAGCCAACACCTAAAATCCCAATAAAACATGCCGAAGTTTGTTGCTGTAATATGACAAAATGTGAAAAGCTCAAGCCGTATGAATTCAAGGCTGTGTACTTGAAGCATATCTATGAAATGTTCCTTGACTGATTATTATGTCCTACAAATTTTGTCCATTTGCTGGAAAACGTTTCTAAAGTTGGCCCAATGCACATTTTGACCCAGTGTATTCAGGAAGGCGTTCGGTATTTGATGCGGATGCTACAAGTTAGAAACACAGTGAAGCTGAATGATGGGGTGGTGCTCCATGACAGTGCTACAGCAAGCATTTTATCTGAAGGTAAATATGTTCATTTCTGCATAAAATAAACTGTTCTGCCTTCCTCTTTGCAATACCCGTTACCTGCTTGTGTTTCGACAGGCATTTTTTCAGACACTCACCTGCTGACAATGATGTACATTGGTGAAATGTGTTTCTGGGCTGTCAAGTATGAGGATTGCAGTGCTGACTCCACAGACCACAAAGATGGCCTCCAGTTTCGAGACATCGGTACACAGATTCTGAACAAATATGTGCATGCCTGCGAGGGTCCTCTGCAAGGCCAGGGCTGGAATACGGAAAATGCCAAGGAAATCCTTAGTATTTTACAGTGAAATAAACTGCTAAAAGTTACCACCAGGCACAGATCTAAGTACAGTGTTCAAATGTGTCAAATCCAAATAAATATCGAACTCCATGAAAGTGGTGCAGGTGCAGTTTCTAAAAGGGTAAAAGAGGGGGACATGCAGGAAGTGTGTGTGAGGATAATGTGTCTTTGGGTTTTACACTTAAAGAACATGGGAAGAGCATGTGAATGAGAGTTTAGAAAGTACTGTTGGAGGAAAATAAAGGCTAAAAGATAAGCTTAATAATTTGTGCTGACTAAGCAGATCTCATCTTGAATAGTTCTTGGAGCAATTTGCTCTAAAGCTGTTATAATAATTTTATTATTAATATTCAGAGAGTATTATTTAACTAAAATGACTGTCTCTAATTTTTAAGATTGTTTCAGATTTGAACATAATCCAGCATGATGTGTGACATTGCACATAACATCTTATTTATTGTTTTGTTGCCATTCTTATGTTTTTATGGTGTAACAGAGTTGTGGCTAATATGTGTGTATAAAATATGCACATACATGTAAAGCAAGGAGTTTCAGAGCCAATTACCAATTATAAGTATGTTTAGGTGTGTTCATGCCATTTTTCTAATGTGTTGCCTGTTTTTCCATGTATCCAAATTCGTTTTCCTTCCACCCCACCTGGATAACTATGGCAGTGTAACCATTAATACAGAGCCTGTTATTTGAAGAAAAAAAAAAGTTTTTTATGTCCTTGTTGATAATAAAGATATGATTTGTTTTCAGTAAAAATGCTTTTTGTATCATGTCATTGTTTAAAAACAAATCCTTGTTTGGTCATGAATCCGTTTTTATTCATGTAGAACTACACTACACTACCCATAGTGCTCTACTGTTGCCACTAACGAGGAAGTAAAAGAACAGGAAACGTCAAAGTTGTTTGGCACACCGTGTTTGACTAGGATAACTGCTTTATTTTAGTTTGTCATTTATTTCTAACGTCTGAAGCCATGGTTGAGAGAAATGGGCAGCTGAAGTCTGTGGTGATTCGCAGCTTCAGGCGGTTCAGTGAGCGATATTTACCAGAGAAAGCTGCCAAAAACCTGATGTCAGACGTGGAACAAAAAGAAGAATCACACTTGGGATGTTTGGAAAGCTTACCGGTAAGACATAACGGGGAGTTTTCAGTAGAAATAACTAGAAAATGGTTGTGTGTTAAACACTGTCTTGCATTCAATTGCTTTCATCCTTAAAGGCACAAAAACAGCTAGTCTGACATTATGTGGTAATGAGAAAATGGAAAAGGTGCTATCTGATATAAACAACGTGATTAACTTCCCCGTACAGGTATTAAAACTCTAAGGCTTAAAAAATCTACATGTTGCCATTCATACTTCCAGGAAAAGCTGGATAGTTTTCTAAAAAAAAATGCCCCATCAAAACATGATGAAAGTGCTGCTTTTACGTATGTTTAATGCATGTGCAGACTAAATGTTAGGAAGTGCTGCTAGTGACAAGCAATAAATTTACCAGGTCCTGCTTTATTTGGTCTTGCCCAAGATGAGAAAAGGTTGGATTTATACTTCTGGCCACAGAATCCATAAAATGCATAATCTAAATTGGTAGTTTTTCCTTCCACCAACTTCCTGTTGCTTGTTTGAGATATAATTTTGGAGGTAAGAGGTCCAGGACAGAAACCCATATATCCTTCTGTCCAGCTCTTCTTGAGTAGCTGGACAGAGGGATATCCCAAGACATTCCCAGGTCAGAAAAGTCTCTACAGATTGGTCCCCAGGAGGCATCCTGAACGGATTCCTATAACCACCCCTGCAGACTCCTCCAAACTTGCACTCGATGATGGAGATTGTCACTCTATCTGGAAGAGTGAGCGAAACCAGCCTGCGGGCGAAACGTATTTCAATCGCTTGTATCAACGACTTTGTTCCTTTGGCCATGATCCAAATCTCATACTGCTAATGAGGGTAGGCCAGTACACGAATCAGTACATCGAAAGCTTCACCTTTTGGCTCAGCTCTTTTTTCACTGCATCGGACCAGAGCAACGTCTGGATCATTGCTTTCAAGGTTCCAGTCCATCTATCCATCTCTTGCTCTGTCTTACCATCTCTCGTGAACAAGAACGTAATATACTTGAAGTCCTTTACTTCAGGCAGACTGCCAACCCGTAGGGAGCAGTCCACCTTTTTTTCTGTTGAGAACCATGGCCTCTGATTTAGAGAAGCTGATTCTCATCTTGGCTGCTTTACAGTTTGGTGCCCAACAGTGCTATGCACACTGGAGATTATGGCTTAAAGACTATAACAGAATTGCAAAGAGGACACTCTGAAGTTCCCAAGCCAAACTCTTCTCCACGATCATGCCTTGCATTCCTGTCCATGAAAACACCCAACACGATTGAGGACAAGCGATAGCTCTAGCGGAGTTTAACCCACAGTAGGAAGTGTGTTGAAAATGTAGACTCAGCTCTTTGGGTATACAGGGACCAAGAACCCTACACTCCTGCAGACCCCCAACCCCCTCAAAATACATTGAGAAACACATCTGAAAGGTTTCTCCATATCCACATAAGACATTGTGGACCAGTTCCCTTGACCCCTTTAGTAATTCTGCCAAGATCTGGGTAAAAGTCACACTGCTTAACCTGAATGAGGATTGATAATCAGTAGGAGCCTCCCATTTAATACCCTGTGAGAAGTGTGATCCATTGATGGTTAGAACATATTTGCCTGTCTAATTTTTTAAAAGTAGTCCAGTGTTCAGTATTTAACCAGTGTATAAAATTTAAAAACAATATTATATCTTCTTTCAAAAGGTGGATATACAATTCCTGATCATGACGTTTCTTTCTCCTGTGGATATCTGCAATCTGGGAGCCACCAGTCGATACTGGAGGGCCATGGTGAGAGATCCGTTACTGTGGAGATACTTCCTGTTGAGAGACATGCAGCACTGGTTGTCCATCGATCATCTGACTATGCCTGATCTGGAGTTGCTGGATGCCCCGCTAGTTAGTGAACATGAAAGCCTGGAAGACAGAGAGGAAGGGGAAGAGAAAAACAGGGAAGTGATATTTGACTACATGTCAGAGTAAGTATATGTTTCTGATGCCTTACATTAAGCTAATTCAAAAAAGTTTCCTCCATATGTTTTTTTTTTTTAACGCATGTTTTATTTTGACAGATACCTAAAAGGTTGTCCATCCTGCAGACAGCAGTGGTTGCCCTCCCGACCAGCATATGAGCTTCTAACGTCATTTCTTCAGTACCTGATTCCCTCATCTGAACCCCGTTATGCAATGTTCGGGCCTGGCATGGAGCAGCTAGATGTTTCTTTGGTCACAAGGCTCATGCATGTCCCAGACCTGTTACCTGTGTCAGGTACTCCACAAAGACAGATAAATGGTGAGGTGATGCTAGGTTCTCTTTTTTGGTTTGTTTATTTTGTTGGTAGTTCTTTTTCTATAAATATAAATACAGTACAGTAGTTCTGTTTGGTTCTTGTATGCAAATTACATCCTAAATCCAAGAGAGACTTACACAGTAGCACCTGAAAACCTTTAAAAATACAGTCAGGACTATAGACAGTATTAATAACACTTTTTAAAGTTTTATCACATTAAAACCACAACTTTGATTTATGTTTATGGGCTTTTAATTGACAGACTAAAACAAAGTTGGACATAGTTGTGAAATAAAAGGAAAAGAACACATGCTTTTCAGAGAGTTTCACACAAAAATCTGAAAACTCTTTTCAAGTATTGGTTTACTAGTACTCTGGAGACTTCTTTTTTGTAGAAATGGCTGTAGCTCAGTCAGATTGGATAAAAAGCATCTGTGAACATCAAATTTGTTGTCTTGCAAAAGATTTTCCGTTGGATTTGGGACCAGGACTTCCATCAGGCCGTTTTAACACATTGGTATGCTTGGGTCTTAACCATTCTATTGTAGCCATGGTTGTATGTTTGGGGTCGCTATCCTGCTGAAGGATGAACATCTGCCCCAGTTTTCATTCTTTTGCAGCCTCTGACAGGCTTTCTTCAGGGATTGCTCTGTATTTAGCTCAATCTGCATTTCCATCAACTCTTACCTCCTTCCCTGTCCTTTCTAAAGAAACATGTACCCACAGTATGATGCTGCCAGCAAGTAGGTAAAAAAAGCTCAATTTTGACGTCACCTGACCAGAGCACCTTCGTTAAATTGTTTGCTGTATCCCCTCCACGACTTGTAGCAAACTTTAAATAGGACATCTTATCAGTTTCTTTCAGCAAGGACTTTTTTTTTCAATTCCTCCTTAAAGTTCAGGTTTGTAAAGGGCACTAAAGCTGCCTTGCCAGCAGATTGTCCAACTCGAGCCTTGGATGTCTGCAACTCTTTCATAGATGTCAGAGGTGTGGATGCCTGCAGCTCCTCCAGAGTTACCCTCTTGGCTGCTTCTCCGATGAATTCTCTTCTTGCTCGGCTTATTGGGTTTGGTGGACAGCCATGTCTACGTTTGCAGTTGGGCCGTACTCTTTCCAGTTTCACAATAAAAAAATTGAACAGTGCTCTATGATCTCAAAGAGCACTTTTTCATTCAAAGCTAGGAGAGTTGCTTCATTACCTAACCCTACTTTAAGCTTCCCTACAACTTTATCTCTGACCTGTTTTCTGTGTTTATTGGTCTTCATGATGCTGTTTGTTCTCGAATGTTCTCAAATAAACATCTGAGACCTTCACAGAACCGCTGTGCATTTACTGAGATTACATTTTTAAAATGTGTTATCTTTTTCCAACCACATTGAATTAGTCTATAACATAAAACCCCAATAAAATAAGTTATATACAGTTTGGGTTGAAATGTGAGAAAGTATGAAAACAATCAAGGGGTACGAATACTTCATAGCACTGAATACATCTGCAGTCACAAATCATCTTACTTGTAGGTGTATTTGCCTGCCACAGGATAGCAGCATTGACCACAATCCTTACTAGTTACTGTCAAGAAGGCTGCTGATGAAGTAACCCGAACTTATGCCAGATACCGTTTTTATTCTAGGTATTGGCTCTGGGATTAGCTACCTATTCAACAACCAACACAAATTTAACATCCTAACTCTGTATTCCACCAACTGGTAAGCTCTTTATTCAAGATGTCACTAAGCTGCAGTTGCAAGTCTTTTTTGTTTGAATAGCTTTGAAAACAGCCACAGATATAATAGTTATTGTGTTTATGTCTGCAGGGCTGAGAGAGAAAAAGCACGTCTGCAGCAGCAGAGTATCAGCAATAAGCTCTTTATCTTTGAAGGAACTGATGACTGGGGTCATCCAGTGGTTATCCCTGCTCCTCAGGTGCAGAAGGTGTGCGAGGTGGTGGATGGCTTCATTTATGTTGCCAATGCAGAGCCTGGAAAAGGTCAGAGAAAATGGCACGTATTTGCAGCCATTGGACCTCTTTAACTTTATGTTTTGTCATAATGTTGGTTTCAGCTCTGAAAAAGCAGGATAAAAAACATTTGTTTCACAGGTGACGAGGCGTCTGAGGTGGCCCAGATTAGAGCTGTGCTGAATTGTGTTGGGGATTCCACGGCTAAGCCTCTACTGGTGCTCTCCTGTGTGTCCCGAGAACCAGAGGCAGCGAGTGATAGGGCCAAACATCGAACACCCTGTGTTTATATGGCTAAGAGACTTGGCCTTCCTCAGCTATCTAATCGCTGGATGGTAACTGGTTCATACTAAATTAATTCCAAGCTTTCTACTCAACCATCAGTATGTAGATCATTTTCAAAAAGTGTTTCTTTTTCTTTTCAGGTGCAGGATACAGTGGCAGAATCACTGGCAGGTGTTTTGGATGGGATTGCCTGGCTGCTGAAATCTTCTGGTGTCAAAATTTAGTGATGACAATTCTGAAAATCCTAATACCATCAAAGGGAATTTGACCACAGACCACCATGCCATTTCATCTTGATGCCAATACACACTTCTTTATTATTTTTACCTTGTATGCATAGCTGTTTGATCTGCCAAAGTCTTATTAGAAGAGCACTACTGATGGAGCGTCATTATTGTAGGTGAGTGGATAGAGGTATCATTTTTGAATTGTGCAAATGAAGCAAATACAAATGCATAGTTTAACACTAATTCCAAGAAAACTAAAGACTGATGCTGCATTGAGGATATTTTTCACATATATTACATATCCGGGGGAAGAGGTACCGTCAAAAATAAATTTTCACCCTGAAAAAAATAAAAAATTTCCAAATAATCACTATTTTTCTATCTAGTTTTAATCCCTAGGTTTCATAGTTATGAATGTTTACCAGAAACTGTCCTGTGAAGGCATTATACTTTTTTGTCCCCAAGGGGAAATTATTTTCCACAGACTAGCGCCTGGACTCCCCTTACCAGCAGTGAAAGTCTTATTATGGAAACATTAGAAGAAAAGAAGCTTTCAAGTGCAACGTTTGCACACAGCTAAATTAATACAAGCAATTTATAAATAAAAGAAAAAGAAATGTTGCCTTTTGATAAACAGTGAACACTTGAAACGTGTAAGCTGTTTTTGTTGAATACACATTTTTTTTTTTATCTCTTGAGAGCAGGAACAAATTATCTTTTTTATTCATTGCTGTATTTTTATTATACTTGTGGATTTCTTTTCTATGCAGTGCCTCTGAAAAATCACTTCTTGTCCTCTAACCATTTTGTCAATTTACAATCACAAACGTTGGTGTATTATTCTGAGATTCTTCTTTGTGATAGACCAATATAAAGTGGTACATAACTGTTTAAGTGAAAGGTAAAAGTTTTCTTTTTACAAATAAATATCTGAAAAGAGTTGTGTCCATTTACTTTGATAACCCTAAATAAAATTCAGTTCCACTTTTTGCCTCTACAAGTCAAATAATTTTCCACTTGTGCCTGATTTAATCTGAGTTTCAATCTGGTTGTTCTTTGAAGGCCTCAGAGATTTGTTAGGTAGTGAACAAATGGCATGAAGGACCAAGAACCAGAGCAAACAGCTCAGTGATGAAGTTGTGGAAAGGTTTAAGCAGGGATAGATTATAAAACAAAAATCCAAGTTTTGAACATCTCATGAAGCATTATTCAGTCTACCTATTTTCTGAAAGTGGAGAAAAGTACACCACCTAAACCAATGAGGCTAGGAAATGAGCGGATTAATAAGGGAAGCAGCCAAGAGGCCAATGTTAACTCTGGAGGAGCTGCAGTGATCCAGAGGTTAGGTGGGAGAATCCATTGACAGGACAATTATAATCTGTGCCCTCCACAAATCTGACCTGTACTGATGAATGTCAAGATTGTTGAAAAAAGCCAAGTAATTACCCACTGCAGTTTACCACAAGCTATGTTGGAGACAGAAAGAAACTGTCTAATTGATGCTTGCTATCCAATCTGACTGAGCCTAAACTAGTTCCCAGAGCAGCTGGGCAAAACTGCTAGACATTCATTGTTTGTGAAGATGTCTCCCTGTTCTCCCACTTGAAAATTAAGCACTACTTTGTATTGGTCTAACACATTATATCCTACTCAAATACAGGGGTTGGACAATGAAACTGAAACACCTGGTTTTAGACCACAATAATTTATTAGTATGGTGTAGGGCCTCCTTTTGCGGCCAATACAGCGTCAATTCGTCTTGGGAATGACATATACAA